>JAVANC010000003.1:38086356-38261791 GCA_033319125.1 Parnassius glacialis | reverse complement strand
AAGATCGATCACACAGTCCACCTGATGATAAGTGAATGCTGTGGTTCATAGATCTACATTAGTCCTCAATCAAGGATCACGATGCACATGTCTTGGCATCCCCGAAAACAAAGATGGAATGCCTCGTTTCCAGAAAAAAGAGGCTCCAATTCTGTATACTCACCATACAAACACAGCTATATTGCTGTATTAAGCTGCTATATTTACTATGGTATTCTGTGAGTGTGTGGTCCCGTCCTGGTAAAGCTAACCCATTCGTGCTACAAACATAAAATAGACGTGGATCTACCAGGTATATTTTAGGTTCATTACAAAATAAATGAAGGTTTCCACTTAACTTTTGTCACATTCTGTTATAAAATTTTACACAAGAGAAGGCCTAAACTATATCCAATCTACGGAACTGCAACTAACTCAATGTTATTGCAGCCAACCGCTTAATTGAAAACTTTTTGCAAACTTGCAAACTAAAGCAAAAAGCGTTTAAAAAGTTATGGTTTCAGCATTTTGTTATATAAAATTGAAGTGAGAGTCGAACTGTCAGTCTACCTGATGGTTAGTGACTACTGCAGTCCCACCTGCAACCAACTTCAAATAAGAAAGGCTACTCTGTGTTGTCACCTCTGAGGACTAAAATGGCATGCATCTCTGGCCCTCTGTATTACATATTATTTATTATTATTATTATACTGGCCCTCTATACTCTTCAGACCGGAACACAGTAGTGAACATAACAAAACAGCTGCTGCAAAGCAGCAGTTTTGTAGCAATAGATTAGAGGTCCAGACACCGATTAAAAAAATATGTTCATAGAACGAGGTAAGAATCTCCCCCCCCCCCCCCGGCTTTGCCTGGGTGAGATTTATTGATGTGGCGTTATTTAGACTTAAGACAATCACAGACCATGTATTTTATCAATGTTTTTTAATTCTTCAATTTTTTTTTTGAGATAAGATATAGCCTAGAGCGTTCCTGATATTTTACTATATCTTTCCGTAAAGTCTCATCACAATCGGTTTAGCAATTCCGAAGATTAGCCCATACAGACTAATAGATATTTTTTTTTTTAATGGTTGTTTGACGTACTCGTAATAGCATGCACATAACCCCCTGAATTTAAAAAAGCCAGTTATTTCAATATTACAGACGGACACTTCAATTTTATATATTACACACAGTCAGGTCATAAGTATTATCACACAGTAAAAACTTTTCTTTTAGAATGCTGGCCGCAAAAAAGTTTATTGAATTCGAATTTCGAATTGTTCATGAAAATAAAACTGTATACTATTTAGAATTTTACTCATTTTTAAATATGGAGTGGACGCTTAAAGAAGACCGTGTTGCAGTTATTGCGTTGCATCGTTGCGGTTACGCGCCAATTCAAATTTTTGACATACTGAAAAATTTGAATATAACTAAAAGATTGTTTATCGTTCCATCAAACGATACAATTAAGACTCTAGTGTAGATGACAGGTCAAGAAGTGGTCGCCCTCGGTCTATTAGGACTCCAGCAGTGATAAAACTGTGAAGGCGCGAATTCAAAGAAATCCCAAACTTAAGCAGAAACTGTTGGCCTCTCAGATGGGGTTAAGCAGAACTACGGTGAAAAGGGTGTTCATTGAAGACTTAGGGCTTCGGGCATATCGAAGAAAAACAGGACATCGTTTGAATGCTCGTCTAATGGACCTGAGACTGAAGAGATGCCGCGCTTTGTTGAAGCGGTACGCGGGAAAAAAATATCGGGAAATTCTTTATTCGGATGAAAAAAATTTTACCGTAGAAGAGAGCTACAACAAACAAAATGATAAGGTGTACGCACACAGTAGTGAAGAAGCGAGCAACCGTATTCCGCGTGTCCACCGAGGTCATTTTCCATCCTCGCTTATGGTATGGTTGGGAGTTTTTTATTGGGGCTTAACAGAGGTACATTTTTGTGAGAAAGGTGTAAAAACGAATGCAGTTGTGTATCAAAATACAGTCCTGACGAACCTTGTGGAACCTGTTTCTCATACTATGTTCAGGTTCAGGCACTGGGTATTCCAACAAGATTCGGCGCCAGCCCATAGAGCGAAGAGCACACAAGACTGGCTGGCGGCGCGTGAAATCGACTTCATCCGGCACGAAGACTGGCCCTCCTCCAGTCCAGATTTTAATCCGTTAGATTAAAAGATATGGCAACACTTGGAGTAAAAGGCGTGCTCAAAGCCTCATCCCAATTTGGAGTCACTCAAGACGTCCTTGATTAAGGCAGCCGCCGATATTGACATGGACCTCGTTCGTGATGCGATAGACGACTGGCCGCGCAGATTGAAGGCCTGTATTCAAAATCACGGAGGTCATTTTGAATAAGCTTTAGTGTCATAAGAATCTATGTTTTGTTAAGTTCATTTTGGTATATAAATGGTTACATAATGAATAAACTTGTTCCAATTATTTTATATTAAACATGTGACAGAATTTATGACCTGACTAGGTATATATATATATATATATATATATATATATATATATATATATATATTATATATATATATATATAACTATTTAACATTACTAACCAATTTTGTAGGACAAAGGCGTACGGAAATGCAATTAAGGTATTTATATATACTCATTTCTGAAAGGGTTTTAAAGTAATTAGTTTGCCTGTACTGCTCTATGGTGTGGCGGACTTTAAATAATACAAACGACCTTGAACATATTTTATTCCTGCCACATGCAAAACAACATCACGATGTTTTCCTTCATCTCTGAATCACTTACGAGTATAAATAGTTAAGGCTGCTGGCTATTTCATCGAACTGGTAACTCGCGTTTGGTGAAATTTACGACAGCGTCCTTTTTTTAACCCCTCTTTATTAACGTGGAGAAATCCTCCTGAATACCTTTCGCTGCAGGGGTGACATCTGTCCAGATCTTGCAGGAGTCTTACCGGCTAAAATCCTACGGTGTTAACCATCAGCTTAAAGGTTCTACTTTTTTTAATAGGATAAGGGTGACAAACGAGCACACAGTCCACCTGATGGTAAGTGGTTGCTGCGGCCCATAGACATCTACATCTATCCTCGTTTGCGAATCAAAATGCAGATGCGTTGTCACCCGTGAGGACTAAGATGGAATGCCTCATTTCCAGTAAAAAGGGCCTCCGGCCACCTGCACTCACCAAGCGAAACGCAGAGGTAAACCTTTACTTCACGCTCGTATTCTGTGAGGTCGTGGTACCACCCCGGTTCGAGCCGGCCCATCCGTGCGACAGCAAAAGCTGCCGCGTGGCTCTACCACTGCATGCTACTTTCTGCATGCTCTGCTCGATTAGTAGCACGTCCTTCAGGCAACACGTACTTCCCCTAGCACACTTCCCGCAGCACACCCCAGTACGCTGGTATTCAGTACGTATAAATCGTAGAACAAAGCTGCACCAATATTATGGTTGTAGCACAAACGGGTTGGCTCGACCAGGTAGGACCACGCTCTGACATATTACCAGCATAAAATAGCATCTTAATGCAACTGTACTTTGTATAATGAGTGTATAGAACCGGAGACCCATTTTAATGGAAATGAAGCATTCCAAATTAGTCTTCAGGAGTGACAAGACATATGCATTTTAATGTTAATCGTGGATAAATCTCATCGAGACATCTCTATGGGCCAGAGCATCCACTTACCATTAGATGGACTGACTCGTCAAAAAATCATAATATTACGTATGATACACTAGGGTTATGCAGAATATTATAGATATAATTCATGTATGAACAATAAAACCCCGTTTTAATGGGTCGATTCAAATTTAGAAACGTTGATTTGCCCGTTATCGACAGACAATTTAAATGTAATTCATGTGGTGTTTTATAAGCATTTACAATTGTTTTATTACGGTTGATCATATTAAACATGATAATATATTTATATTAATCGACTCGTCTACTCTAGCTGAATCTGAATGACACGGTGAAAAAATTTTGTGAGAAGAGAAAAGTGTGGTTTGTAAGATGAAGTTGTGACCAGGATTAAGAACCCTTCGGTGGTTTGGTCATGTAGAAAAATGAACGAGGATAGAGTAAAAAAGCGAATTTATATTGGAGGAATAAACGGTAGAGTCAGTGTAGGACGCCCCAGATAAAGTTTATCGACCATACTGACGATATATTGAAAATGAGCCAGATTAAGGGTACCCTTAACCGAAGAGCATGTATACGAAGGTAAATAGATGTAAAGGAGGCGACAAAATTGTGTCAGGATCGTACCAAATGGAAGTCCGTAATCTCTGCCTACCCCTCTGGATGACATGCGTGATGAGTGTTTATATTTTTATGACTACCTTCATCGTCACCATCATCATTATCATCATCATTACAGCCCTTCACATGCCCACTGCTGAACATAGGCCTCTCCCAAGGAGTGACACAAAGCATGGTCCTGAGCCACCTGTATCCATCGACTTCCTGCATGTCTTACCAGGTCGTCACTCCATCTAGTGGGGGGACGCCCTACACTTCGTTCGCCGGTACGAGGCCGCCACTCGAGAACCTTTTTTCCCCATCGGTTGTCGGTTCTTCGAGCTATATAGTCGGCCCATTGCCACTTCAGCTTACCAATCTATGTCGGCCACTCTGTTTCTTCTGCGGATATCCTCATTTCTAAGTTTATCACGCAGAGAAACTCCGAGCATAGCGCTATCCATAGCTCGCTGAGCAACCTTGGGCTTCCTCATCCGGCTAGCAGTGAAGGACCACGTCTCAGATCCATCAGTCATCACTGGCAACACGCACTGGTTGTACAGTCTCGTTTACAAGTTTTAAGGTATACCTGACGAGAAGATGTGCCGTAATTTCCCGAACGCTGCCCAACCAAGTTGAAGCCGTTGATTAATTTGACGGATTCATTTTCGTCATTGATGTCGATATGACTAACTTAGAAGGAGAAAAATCTTTGTGTTGTGCATATACTTCGCCGTGTAGTGATGGCGTAAGAGCATCTGCTATTCATATTTATTTGATCTTTGTTGTTAAAAAAATTGTTAATAGGGTAACAAAGGGCGGACTTAGCGATAAGGTCGTCCATTGTGCCACTTTAAATATTTTTTTCCTACTTCCTACGTTCATGTAATGTTTTAGTGTACAATAAATAGTTAGTGATCTATCATCTTACTGTTAGAGCATCTTACTGATACCAATTCAAAATAATAAAATACTGCGGTTGTCAATTAAAAGTAATCATGGGGGAGATATATGTTCAGCAATGGATTTTAGATAGACTGCAATAAATAAATAAATGACTCTAATAATTCAGCTAAGTTTACCCGGCGATTGGTGTTGGTGAAGTCGATAAAATATCTTAAAAGTGTCACTAAATGTTCCAACACGCACGAGCCGGTTTTTTCACGCAGTAGAGCTAGAGACCGGAGAAGGAACATGCTCTTACAGAATACCAACGAGAAATGGCAGCTTAATGATGCTGTCATATGGTAAGTGTAGTTGTATAGTGTGTGGTGTGAGTGCGCTTTTGTGTTATTCTTAATGAAGTATAAATGATGAAGATCTCTATGAGACGCAGCATTCACTTACCATGAGGTAGATTGTATGCTCGTTTGTCACAATTTTCTGTAAAAAAAAAACAACGGGTTGCACTCTGGGAGTGCCGGCAGAAGTGAAAACTTGAGTATTAACGTTGGGCATTTTTGATATTTTGGAATGGCGGAGATTATTTATTATTATCTTATTTCATTTATTTTCATTCGAAATTATTTGTTTGGTAAACCTACACCGCACATGTGCTTATTGTGATGTTATGAAAATATAGGTTAATGCTTTAACGTGGTAGAGCCATGCTGCAGATATATTAGTAGTAAATTTGTAGCACAAATGGGTCGGCTCGACCGGGGAAGGACCACGCTCTCACAGAAAACCAGCGTAAAATAGCAGCTTAACACTGCTGTGTTTCGTATGGTGATAGTAGAAAACGGGAGACCCTTTTTACTGGAAAAGAGGCATTCCATCTTAGTCCTCACGGGTGACAACGCATCTGCATTTTGATTCGTATTCGAAGATAGATGTAGATGTCTATGGGCCACAGCAACCACTTACCATCAGGTGGACTGTGTGCTCGTTTGTCACCCTATTCTATAAAAAAATATGCTATAAAGTATAATCATATTACAAATATTACATCTATAATGTGTAAGTACATATGTATCTATATTAATAATTTCGTCAAGCAGTACAGTAGACTCGATCGAAACCTAATCTTAATAATGAAATTATATTAATTAATAAATGAAAACTAATTAAACCTAACTTAATTCCTTTCCTACGCCGCGCCGGCTATCTACTCTCCGTCCGTCTTACGAATTTTCGATCAGAACACGTAACCTGACGCGAGTTTAACATTTTTTACCCATTACAAAAAAAGTGCACAACGCTGCTAAAGAAGTTTTCACATCAAAAAACATTAGTTGATTATAGATGTTTAGTTAGCATCCACCATCTTCGTATTAACTCAGATTTTTTGACTAATGAAACCATCATTTGAAACTCGCCTGTAAATGACGCAAATATTACATAATTCTAGGTGTACTAAAGGCATTTGACAGCTAGTTCTCCCATTTTTAATCCACGTTCTTCTACTTTCAAAGTTTTTTTTTATAAAACTGATGTCACAAGCGCACTTACAGTCTGCCTGTTATTACGTGGTAACTGCAGACAACTTCAAACAAAGAAGGCTACAGATGCGTTGTTGCTGATTTTGTTTAATGTGACAAAGAAAACGCTGTCATTATTTTTTTTATTGGAGAAGAGTGGCAACCGAGTACACAGTCCACCTGATGGTAAGTGGTTGCTGTGGCCCATAAACATCTACATCTATCTTCGATTACGAATCAAAATGGAGATGCGTTGACATCCGTGAGGACTAATATGGAATACCTCGTTTCCAGTAAAAATGTTCTTCGTTCATACGGTTCAAAGCAGCGTTAAGCTGCTATTTTACGCTGGTATTCTGTGAGAGCGTGCTCCTTCCCCAGTCGAGCCACCCCATTCGTGTTACAACTAGAACAGTAATATAGCTGCAGCATGGCTCTACCACGTGAAATTTTTGTTAAATGTTTTGTTCGTTATTTGCGCACTTTGTCAATATGTGTTAAACATTATTACAATTTACAACATGCGTTTTAAATTGTTTGATTTAATGTTTAGATTCGTAAACCTAATTTATTATGTGCGTAGTTATTGTGTTGCAAGCTAAAAAGTGCTCGGTCTTAAGAACAAAGAAAAGCTTTTAAGTCCAGAGCAAATGATGTTAGAGTCGTGGATAGAAGTTTTTGAACCGTATGAACGTGTACGTTACTTCCAACTTGTTTATATAATTCCTTGAAAAGTAATCTTGCCGTTCTTCGTTGCGGTAATTACTCGTATTTAAAAATTTATCTTCGCTTACTTCAATTTATAATGTAATATATTGAGAAGTATCAAGATATAAGACCGTTAGATAGTGCTGATAGAACTGCACAATTATCAATTATTATTTTTCATAGAATTAAGGTGACAAACGAGCGAACAGTCTACCTGATGTTAATGCTGTGGCTAAGAGCCATTTACATTTATCCTCAATTAAGAAACAAAATACAGATGCACAAAGAAGGAATGCCCGGTTCATTCATGCTACAATCATAATATTTGAGTAGCTGAACCCAAGCCTGAACCATAGCAGTATAGTACTATTATTTTAAATAACTAACGAATTAAATTTGTAATTATTACAGAATAAAGAAAGATCTTTAACTTTGAATACTATGGCACGATAGCTCGACGTCGCTCGCAGTAAACTTTACAGTACGTCGCTAATCTAGCCTTCTAAGGCTCAAGCGAAATTCGCCTCGGTTCATTTTATCACCCAAATGTCCTTCTACGTGAACATATTGTGGCAATGTGGTTGCCGCCCAGACCGAAAAATTTAAAAATAAATATGTTTTAGAGTATTTATTTTGACGCCGTTTTATTTCCTAGTATTAATTAAATAAGAATTAATAAATTTATGCTGTCAAACATTCAAAATATTTTGTTCATGTCTGAGAACAATGGGCCGTTACGTAATAATTAGGTATAGGTTTAATTTTCTCTGTAGATGCCATTGGGCTGTAAAGCATTAAAAATATCTAGGTTTATATTATTACATAAATGGTTTCTCACCACTTTGTCTACAGTATTGGCATCAAATTAACATTTTTTTTTACTTAAAAACCATAACAACTATATTAAAATTATTTTCTTCACAACTAAAAAAATAACAATAAATCGATAAAGTTTATAAGTACGTGAATCAAAAAAACGAAGGCGAGCGGCCTGTGTTGGTTGACAAATTCGAAACAACACGATCATTATTATTGTAATTTTAAGTTTAAAAGGAACTAAATAGCAATAATGTCTTTAAACTTACTTGTATATGAAATTAAGAACATAATATCTTATACTCAGTCATGGGTCGTATGTAGCATAGCAGACATAGCAGCTTAATGCTCATATGGTGAGTGTTGAGAAACGGAAACCCTTTTAACTGTAAACGAGATATTCCATCTTAGTTCTCTGGGGAGACAACGCATCTGAATTTTGATTCTTAATCGAGGATAAATGTAGATGTATGCTGATTGTCACTATTATTCTATAAAAAGGTTTATATTAATTTTAAAAGAAGTAGATAGGGGATGGTAGAATGACGTCATATACACAGATTTTAACTGCGCATTCAACTAGGTTGACCACAAGCAACTCAATAACAAACTTCCTCTGTATGGTACTCCTATATTACGCTAATACTAAACATGGAATAAATAGAATTTTACAAATTTTATCCCTTTGTGGTGCTATAAAGTGTCCGAAACGTCGGGAATTAAGCTTACGTATAGAATGCTGATGTTTCTGTTACTGGACTAGCGTCTGGTATGAATAATTCATGGGCGCTTCACGCATAGAAGAATGATATTTACCTTGCTCCTTACAACCGTATGGAGAAGTATTTTGAGTATACGATTACCATGTCAAGTGTTCTGCTTCCATATAGAATCATACGTTGTTTTGTGGAAATTCATTGTATTTGAGATGTGAAAAATAATTAATTAAAAACACATTATAGGCAGTGGTGTGTTTCCTTGTGTTGTTTTGTTGGATTTAATGGTGATCGTCATAGTGCATGCATTGTGAAAGGAAGAGAGATGCACTTTAGGTAATGAAAAATACACAACAATATTTTGGCGCAGATATAAACTAAACTTTCACATTTGTGAAACATATATGTGACTGATTTGTTATATATATCCGCCCGAATTATAATATAAATGTCATAAATAGTCGCTCGAATATCTATGTACAGGCGCGCAATCAGTAAGTTTTATTTTGAAAGTCATATAAGAGTCGTGAAATATTTTGATGCTAGGTATGATTTTAGATATTTCGTTATATTTTCCACATACACGTACAATAGGAGCATGATTCCCGAGATGAGTTTTCGCGAAAGTAATATAAAATGTTTTTTAAGATGCGACAACGGGGATATCTGCGCAGAACAGCTAACAACATGTGATCGAATAGGTCACTATACTTTACTTTATAGTGTCCTATTTTATGTATAAAACACAGACCTAGAAGGTCTCGCCTTTCTCGGAGAGACATCATTTTAAACTTAGCCAGTCGCTGATAGTAGCCTTACTGGGACTTACTGACTAATCTTTTTGAGGCACCTTTGACATGAAAGTTAAGATTTCGAGTAAAGGCACGCTGTAAACTTCCGAAGCATTGGGAGTGCAAATTAAAATACTACTACACAGTAAAGGCAAATTTATTTTGTGATTTCTTTCTCTCTCTATCCCTCCATTTTAATGAAAAGAAAATGTGTTGCGTGGCCAACTGAAGTATAACATTATTATTTTTAATTTTTAACATTTTTTAATAAAATTAGGGTGACAATCGAGCACACAGTACACCTGATGGTAACAAGATGCTATGGTCCAAAGACTACATCTACTCGTAAATTTATCTTCGATTATAAATCAAAATGACGTCTGAATTTTGTTTAATTTTAACGTGAGGACTAAGATTGTTTATTTAGTTTCCAGTTTAAAGAGTCTCAGATTCTCTACACTCACCATACGAAACAAAGCAGTATTAAGCTGCTATTTCACGCTGGTATTCTGTGAGATTGTGTTCCTACCCAGTTGAGTCAACTCACTTGTGCTACAAGGATACAATCATAATTTAGCTGAACCATAATGTGTCAGTCTCACCGCTCGCGCGTCAAAGTGAGGTCGCGTCGTGCGTGCTCTTTGTAATAATAATAAAAAATGACCTCTAACGTGGTAAAATGCACTAATTGCAATGTTGTTATTAACGAGCTTCTGGAAATTGTGTTTAATAAAATCTCAGTAATGAACGATGAAAGTATTATTTGAATTTGCATGAGTACTTTCTCAGAAAATGATATTGTGACGGCCAAGAATTTGCCAACAACAAAGCGCAAGATAGTGCGGAAAAAGGCGGTTAAATATTGCGAGACATAGACGATATCATCTGCCTTATAAGCGATGCAAACTTTGAAGATATTCCTGGGTTTGTTGCGCGGGGTCTAGAAAAATTACCCCCTGTGTTGTTTGATCACGTCGACGTCACGAGACTTCTAAAAAATATAGTTAAGCTACAGCAAGACGTTAACATGATTAAAAAGGAGTACGCTACTGTGGAAAACGTAAATATATTGAAAGGTGAAGTGGAGATGCTGAAAAATGCGTCGTTAGTAAATAACTAATTTCTGATTCTCTGATCAGATTACTAAAACTAAATCTATTACAGAAATAGTCCAGGATGGTCAAGGGCAACCGGAAAAGCGAAGTTAGGAATGGATTCGCGTACAAAAAAAATACGTAATCGCTTTTTGGGAAATAGAGAAAAAGCTATTTTAAAGCCCGGTGATAATTTTAGGGCAGCAGAAATCAAAGTTTCTATGTATATTCATAACGTGGTAAAGGAAATATCCGTGTGTGATATCACTGGCTATATTAAGAAAAAGAGTAAATATAGAAAAAATAAATATGAAAATGACAAAATACTACGATTCCTATAAGATTTGTACCTTAAAATAAATTAAATATATTTCTGTAAGAAGACTTTTGGCAGGAAGGAGCACTCATAAGGCTGGCGGGAAGAATTAAAACCATGATGGCTGGTACCGTTAAACTAGTAAGTTTTAATTGCAAGAATATTGTCAAATCATTGGAATGTGTGCGGAGAATATGTCGTTTTTTTATATATTCTACCAATCCAGCACTTATCCACGACCCCACCTGATGATAAGTTGTGATGTAGCGCACTGACTTAACAAAAGCCTATAAACTCTTGCCTTGAAAACACTCACACTGTAATTGGATGGAAAGACAGATGCTGGCAACTTATTTCAATTCTTTGCTGTACGCATGATGCACGACATAGCAAACCTTGTATCCTATGGAATAAAATGAATTATGAGATTAATTTGCCTCGAGAAATTGAATCGCTTTTCAAATACTAGTATAATAATCAAAAGAACAATGTATGTTGGGCAGGCTCGCTTTCCGATGTGTATAGGTTGAACTGCGGTGTGAGGCAGGAGAGACTAAGCTCTCCCACGCTTTTCAACCTTTATATAAATGGGTTGATTGATAAGCTCAGCATCACCGGTATTGGTTGTCATATAGACGGAGTCTGTGTCAAAAATATCAGCTACGCAGATGATATAGTGTTGCTGAGTCCGTCGAGTGGTACTCTAAAGAAAATGATGAATATACACGAATAACAAACAACGCTATAAAGAGTGAATTTATGATATGTATACCGGATAATAAGCGTTACACTAATATACTGAATAGGTGGTACTCCTTTAAAGAAAGTGGAGTGTTTTAAGTATTTGGGCCACTGGGCCACGGGGTATCAAAAAGACAAATAAGATATTGAAAGAGAGAGGAAGACGCTGTCTGTCTGCTGCAATATGTTGGCTCGCAGATTTGCACGATGTTCTAGTCAAGTTAAAGTTCCGCTTTTTAAAGCTTATTGCCAGTCTTTTTACACGTGCAGTCTGTCGGTAAACTATACGCAGAGGGCATACAGCTACCTGCAAATACAATATAATAACGTGTTCAGGATGCTGAAGGGTCTGCCGTGCTCCTGCATTGCCTCTTTACGGAAGTCCTGTTCACGAAAGCTCACAGGGACGGATTCGCTGCAATCATGCGCAAGCGCTGTGCATCGCTACTTCGGCGCGTGCGCGGCGAACGCTGGCTGCTCTTGGGAGTCACCGATCTTGGCTCGCTGGATACAGCCACATGCTGCCTTGTAGAGTGGGTTCTTGCCATCGTCGGTGCAGTTTCATACTTGTGTCGTCAACCAGTATGTAAATGACACTAAATATAAGAAACCATTTACTAACAACTATGAATTTTATTGTCCGAAATGAATAAATTATTATTATGGGGTATTTGTATAGTTTTCTCATCTGGTTGGGTTGTATAAATATTATATAAAATAATATAATTGAAAATGAAAATGATAAACTTACATAAATATCAATAAAATAAAATAAGTACATAAAAATTACATAAATATATAAAAACCCAACCAGATGGAAGCCCTCGGCAGGGGAGACCAAACGGCCGAGGGTTAGGGGGAAAGGGAAAGAAACCGGCGGACGATGCGGGCGGTATCGAGGAGCACCGCCTTCTGCATTTGAGCTTGGAGCGGTCCGTCACGGAGTTCCAGTCGCCTCAGATGACCCGAGAGGCTAACTGGGATTACCCGTTCGCAGAAACGACCACAGGAATAATTTCGGCCGGCAGACCACCCCACATGTCGGTCACCTCGTGAGCCAGGTCCAGATATTTTGTCAGCTTATCTGTTTCGGCTTTCACGAGTTTCTCGTCATAAGGAATGGTAATGTCGACCAAAAATATCCTTGACTGTGCCCGGTCCATCAGCACAATATCAGGCTTATTCGCAAGAATAGTCCTATCTGTGATGATGGCCCGGCCCCAGTATAGCCTGGCGCGGTCATTTTCGAGCACGGCTTCCGGCAAGTACTTATAATATGGCAGTTTCCGATCCACGAGACCGTATTTCAGAGCGAGCTCCTGGTGTAGAATCCTGGCTACTAGGTTGTGTCTGTGCAAATACTCAGAGATAGAAAGCGCCGAACAACCAGAGATGACATGCCTAAGTGACTCACCGGGATGGCGACAAGCTCGACAGATGTCGACGGTGCCATCCTTTAGGATGTATCTCCGATAATTGTTGGTCTTAATAACCTGATCCTGTATTGCACAGACAAAGCTCTCAGTATCCCCAAAGAGGTCACCGAAACGTAGCCAGTGGAGGGAGGCGACTGTGTCTACGAAAGGCTCATGTAGGGTCTTGTAGAACCTCCCGTGGAGCTCTTTCTCCTTCCATACGGTCTCCCGGTCGGAAATGCTCTGTACTGCCGGGTCTTGCCATTGCTCGTTGGCTAAGGATAGAGGGGTAAGTCCTTTATCACAAGAAATAACGTCCCTATAGTATGGATCATCCGCTCTCGTTAGAAAGTAATTACGGAGGCTGCACACTTCGCGATTATGCATGGTAAGCGCGCTTAAAAAGCCGCGCCCACCATGCTTCCGCGGCAAGTACAGCCTCATTACTGACGATCTCGGATGATGCATCCTGTGGGACGTCATTATAGTGCGGACTTTTCTGTCCAGAGCGTTCAGTTCGGTCTGAGTCCACCTGAGTATGCCAAAGGTATACATGAGAACAGGCATGATCCAACCGTTATATGCGTGCGTCTTATTCACACCGGACAAAAGGCTATTAAGCACTTTGGTCAAGCGTGCATAAAACACATCGCAAACTGACCGTTTCATACCCGCCTCATCTACACCGATGTTCTGTGACATACCCAGGTATCGGTATGTTTCAGCCTCGGAAAGGGTTCTTATGCTGATGGGCATAGATAAGTCTATGCCCTCAGAGTTAGCAACCCTTCCCCTTTCGACATGGAGGATCGCACACTTATCCGTCCCCAGCTCCATTCCAATAGAATTGCTAAAATCACACGTGATGTTTAGCAATTCCATAAGATGGGAGCGACTGGAGGCGAATAACTTGAGATCATCCATGTAGAAAAGGTGGGTCACTTTTGTACCTCCTCTCCGAAGCTGAAATCCCCTCCCGGAACCCTCCAGTAAGGTACTGAGAGGGTTCAGAGAGAGGCAAAACCAGATTGGACTCAAACAATCGCCCTGGAAGATACCCCTTCTTATCCTTATGTGGTTCTCTGCAGCCGTCATTCGCTCACCTAGATGACAAAGGATCGTACTTCACTGCCCCATACATTGTCCGAGGAAGTCTCGAACTGTACAGTCAACCTTGTACAGCTCGAGGACCCTCTTAAGCCATGTATGAGGCACCGAGTCGAATGCCTTTTTGTAGTCTATCCAGGCGGCGGAGAGGTTCCGACGGTTGCGTTTAACCACCTTGCCAATGACCGCGTCAATGAGGAGTGGTTCCTTGGTTCCACGACCACCGCCATCCTACCTCCATTCTGAGCGCGCGACATCACCTGATTTGAGTTCAGGTGACGAGTGATTCTCGCACTCAAAATGGATGTTAGTGTCTTGTATATCGTGGGTAGACACGTTATGGGGCGGTATTTGCTCGGGTCTGTGGTATCCTGATCTTAAGGAACCAAATGAGTGATCCCAGTAGTGAAGAGGCTCGGGAGCGACTTCTGGTCGAGAGCCTCTTGAAACTGTCGGGCGAGTACAGCGTGACACACCACGAATCCCTTCAGCCAGTAGTGATGCAGCCCGTCGAGCCCCGGACTTTTCCAGTTCGGGGCTCTACGGACCGCCTCAGCTACGTCATCCAGCGTTATGATGACGGGGTCCATGGGCGTAACATTCGCACACTGACTCGCCACAACTTCCGTCCAAGGGCCCTCGCTGTGGTTTACGGGCTCTGACCACAGGCCGCGCCAGAATGCGATAGTGTCGGCCTGATTCGGTGCTGGGCCCGTTCCACGTACCATTGGTCGCTCCAGTGATTCATAGAGCCTCTTCTGCTCACTCTGGAAGAAACGATTCTGGTTGAACCGTGTCGACCTCTCGGTATATCGCCGAATCCGCTTCCCCCAAGCAGCTATTCTCTGCTTCAGGTCGTCTATGCGCTCCGTCAGTTTTTGCGTTATATCCGGCTGGGACAAACTGATATTTGTCCCAGCAAACGCCATCCTGACGGTGCGCACAATTCTCGGCCTATTATTGCCCGACCTAAAGCTTATCAGTCTGCCGATGAGGGACCTTGCTTTTGCGATACGGTCCTCAATCCTTCTTCTCCAGGCTGGGATGGCGCTACTTTGACTAGTAGCGCGTCCAGC
This sequence comes from Parnassius glacialis, assembly GCA_033319125.1. Taxonomy (NCBI): domain Eukaryota; kingdom Metazoa; phylum Arthropoda; class Insecta; order Lepidoptera; family Papilionidae; genus Parnassius; species Parnassius glacialis. The sequence continues at coordinate 38,246,363 of JAVANC010000003.1, read as the reverse complement.
CGTGGGAACTTTGGCGCCAATAATGCGGCAAACTGCCAGTGCGGCGCCAAAAAGAATTGAGTCCGTCTCGCAAAGATCCTGGCTGGCTTCCAAATAGGTCACCAGCATTGGGTTGAGAGCCCTCACGACAGCCCGATTACGCTTGCTCAGGGGCATGCGCGGGAGTCGCGGTCGATTTTCGAGAGGCATACTACGCGTTTCCAAAATAGCCTCTTCCAATGTACTCCTCATTTTCTCTAGTTCTAGTTCCTGGGAGACTGTTCCATCATCGTCTGAACCAACTACAACTGAAAGGTTTACGGCGGCATCCACGTGTGCTGGTTGCTCTGCAACTTGTGGCGCCGCATCCTCAGCCGTAGCATTTTCATCCGATGAGGGAACAGCCTCACGTCGTAGCCGTTCGAGTTCGGTGCTATCGAATATGTTTGAGCGCAAGATATACCGAACTCGGTCTGCCAGGTTTTGCTCGGTGACGGTTATAGATGGCTCCAGCTCAGCAAAAAGTCGATGCATCCTAGCCCGATATGCAAAACCTCCAATTTCTCCCCCTTTCGCCCTAAAATACGCCCGCAATTCGTTGCTGTTCATCTGCATTGACCAACGCATGCGGCGTACTCCACCAGTTGCGGGTGCTGATTGCTGGGCCCGCGAAGATCCTGCCAACACCAAGCCAGCTGGTGGGGATGATGGATGCGAGGGGCTGCTAGATGGTCGTGCAGCACCTCGCGCTCGGCTGGCGGCTCGCATGCTGTCGCGTCCAGCGCCAGCTCCAGACGCGCCCCGGTGACCCCCAGGCAGCGGCCCTATACGCACTCTATTTGTTTTTATCATCCATGAAATGGGCGTCAATTAACGGGAGACGCCCAGGCCCGGCACCGTTTCATGATTTGGCCAAAAGCACAAGCGGGCCCAAATTAGCACCTCCAATTCTGCCGAGGCACGGCGCTCACACCTCTTGGCAAGGTGCTGACTGACTGCGCTGACGTAGCAGTTTTGTCACATAACCGTTACGTCAGCGGGCGATGGGAACGTCACTTCCCTACGCCTTTAATTATTATTATTATTATTATAATAATAAAACTGACAAATATAATCGACCCTTTCAAAAATCTTCTACAAATCGCTTTGTTTTATTTATCTGTCAAGAAAATTAACTTAAATTAAAAATTGTAATAATCCCCGAAAAAAAATATTGTTGATGATCTTCAAACGGCTGAACAGATTTTATTACAACATACATTAGAACAATTTTTATTAAGACATCTTTCAAATGAGAAAATCTTAATCAAATAGGTTTTTCCGTTCAGGAGCTATGATGCCACAGACAGACACACATATACACAGATATTCGTACACACTCTGTTTTTGTCGGAGGTAAGAAATGTGTTTCATGGACATATGAAATGCAATTAGTAAATTTATGATACATGAAACCCAGTTCTCCACAATGGCAAACTATATCTAAGAAGAGATTAGTGACAAAGCTATTTTAAATTGCCTATTGGAACTCTATGTGAGTTTCCTTTAAAAGTTTTAATTAAGTGGTTCATCGGAATTACATCGAGTAAGTCAGACACCGTTCCATTAATTGAATGTTGTTTCAGATGCTGAATCTCGTTCAAAAATTAGACCAATACAACACAATAAATAGAAGCCATGTTACGTGTTACTCTTACGACACCCATGGGACGATATTGGGTGGTGGATATTCTTACACCGTCGATACAAGTCTAATAAAAGCAATGTAGAAAAACAAAAAGTAAAAAAAAGTACCTACTTATTCTTTACCGCGTCCGGGTATGACTCCTAAAGAACTGATTCCTGCTCTATCTTACAGTGCATTCAGTTAGATTATAGATACTCTTCCTGCTGTAATTCGTGAGGCTAAAATGATATTATACTTTTAATAATAAGTATTCAAGGAATTAAAAATATTCAAATAATTTCCACGTAATAGTTTCCGAAGTCATAGCTAAGACAAAATGTATTGAAGAATTAAAGCCTCGACTTCGGAAGCTATTATGTGGAAACCTTTTAGGGCTCCGTACCTCAAAAGTAAAAAACGGAACCCTTATGGGATCACTTTGTTGTCCGTCTGTCTGTCTGTCAAGACCCTTTTCTCAGGTACTCGTGGAGGTATCAAGCTGAAAATCATATGAAATACTCAAGTCTACTGTCCCTTGGAGCTGAGAAAAAATCAAACTTCTAAGCCAACGCAATCAAACGATACAGCCGTTTATGCCGCAAATTTTCGACATTCGCAATAGAATCAAAACCTACAGGGTACTTCCCGTGAACTCAGAATCTTAAAATTTGGTACGAAGCAACGTATTATAGCACAGATAAAGGAAAAATTTCGAAAAGCATAAATTTTTAGTTACATCAATATTTTTAATAATTTTAAACTTATATACCTACGGATTTGTTCTGAACCCTCGGAGCGCGAGTCCGACTCGCACTTGGCCGGTTTTTGTTTACATAAGTTTATTCATATTTTTTATAAAAAAAAACTACCGTTTTGAGTGATCTAAAGAATATCACAAGTTCAAGATAACAACTAGAATGGTCGTCGGGTGGATTTTTTTTATGTAGGAAAAATCAGAAACCTTCATCTATCCTAGATTTAGAATCAAAATATAGATGAATTGACAACTCTGAGGACTAAGACGAAATGCTTCGTTTCCAGTGAAAAGGGCAATCGTTTCCATACATTCATCATACGAAACACAGCAACATTATTCTGCTGTTTCACTGTGGTATTCTCTGAGAGGGTGGTCTACTTCAGTCGAGTTGACCAATTCACGTCTAAGATAAGTTTGTGAATTAAACGTATTAGAAAAATTTATGAATTATATATTTATTTGGATGAGAGTTCGTGGATGTCGTTGAATACGAGATATGGATGAAGGCTAAAAAGATCTTGCTATATATTCTAAATGCCGGTATAAAAAACTAAAATGAACTATAAATTTTCAACAACTGCTGAAATGCGCTATGGTTAACGTTTCCGAGAGTAATAAATCATATTTAATGACAAATTTCACGAGAGCTGTGACAGTAAGCTTTGCGAGGATAGCAAAAAAAAGAAGGAAGAAATAAAACTCGGTTATTACAGCACTTTATTCCGTTAGTACGTTATTGATTGTGAGATTTTATTGTAAACTAGGTTTGCCCGCGACTTTGCTCGCGTGGAATTTGTCCTTTAGTTATGTTAAGTGACTAAGCGGTTTTTTTATAGGATAAGGGTGACAAACGAGCACACAGTCCACCTGATGGTAAGTGGTTGCTGTGGCCCATAGACATCTACATCTATCCTCTATTACAAATCAAAATGTAGATGCGTTGTCACCCGTGAGGACTAGGATAGAATGCCTCATTTCCAGTAAAAAGGGCCTCCGGCCACCTGCACTCACCAAGCGAAACGCAGAGGTAAACCTCTACTTCACGCTGGTTTTCTGTGAGGTCGTGGTACCACCCCGGTTCGAGCCGGCCCATCCGTGCGACAGCAAAAGCTGCCGCGTGGCTTTACCACTGTTAAACCACGGTTTTAATATAATAAATTAATTAAAAATAATGTTGTACATCTTCATGCAAAAAATTACAATCTGATTTCCTAATACAAAGTTTATAACAACAAGTTATCTCACAGGTTGGCCGAGGCGACTCGACAGCTGTTCCAACAAGAAGCCGCCATGTTCATGTGTTATTCCGACATTTACATAATCATGTGTACACTGCCTTGCACTTCTTTGTTCCAAATTACAGGATGTTCGCACTCGGCTTATCTTCGAGTTGGTGTTGTTCTTGTACCGTTGCAATCTTTAAAAGTCAATTGCTGGATACAGGCCTATCCATAGATTGCTATAGATACCACCGTAAGTTGGGTGGCAGTCTTTTTTATAATCATGAGTTATTATCAGGAAGACGCTGCTGTTCATCTCTTGTTTCAATCTCCCTCTGTCGCCTCTTATGTCACACATGAGAGTAGAGGATATTCCTACATCGCCATTACACCATATAAAGTTTATGCACGTATACAATTAAATCTTTAAAATTAGTTTCTTTCAACTTGCTCCAACAAAATTACTTATGTAAAATTAATGAAATTAGTAATCCTGATGATGTTGATGAACTTAAAATTGTCATTAACGTTGTTGGTGCTGGCGGTAATTTTACTTGGTTAGTTCAAAAACTGAAAGGAGACTGGGATTTTTGGGCCTGAAGTTAATTAATTGGTTTATACTTTAAAAGTGGCTATATTTTTCTAAAGTTAAATACAAAAAAGTAGCTCACTACTACTTACTATTAGCTCTAGATTTCGAAAAAACAAAAAAATAACAAATAAGTAAGAAAATCGATTGTATTGATGCAATCGATTTTATATTTATTCAATTCAACAATTCAAAAAAAATTAAATGCTAAAGCTGATATATTGATATGATGTATTAATTTGTAAATAAAGTATATTATCATTCGCATAAGGAAAAAAGAAATAAACATTTTATGGAAATAAATCGATTACCATAAAGAATACACTTGTGAAATTCGGTTTTCTGTACACTACCTACCACTAGTAATTTCTATTAGTGTGTTTTGACAGTTCAAACTTCAAAACTATTCACTTAAAAGAAAAAAAAAGACCAATTTTAGATTTGATTTGAAACGAGTGCGATATAATCGATTCTCGATTTAATCCAGCATTTTAATATCTATTTTTAATTAATTATCTGTGTTAACTACGCAGATAAAAAAACATATCTACAAAATAATTTGAAAAAATACAAAGTATCATCATGCCAACAAAATAACAGTAACAACAATAATTCAAGTAATCGATCTCAGATCGATATTTCTAATATTCATTTCAATTAGTTGTTGTTGTTTTAATTTTCATTAATCGTTTCACTATTTTGTTTCCTAGATAACCACAGCCTTTTTTGGAGATTTTATACTGATCCGGCTTTTATATCTTTAAGTAATTATAGTGAAAAATAACCTGTTACAGTGTAGGTAATACATAAAATCACTTTTATTTTTTCTTCAATTACTCAGCTCCTAGATTGACAAATCTAGCCAGATTTTCAGGTATGAATTGTTTATATGTACGCTTTCAAATGGTCTGACTTTCATCTTGTTAACATCTGGGCCCAAAAATGTATGGAGATGTCTCCTTTCAAGGCAATGGCTAATCTCTTGTACAGCCACAATGGCACTATGATACCTTATGCTTTTTAATATTATGTACTGATACTGCAGGTCCTTTTGGCTGGTGTTATAAAAACTAAATAAGGGAAGTTTTTTTTTTGTGAGAAAAACTTATTTGTGTTATTGATCTGAACAAGCTCGACGGTTGAACAATAAACTAAAACGCGACTGCGTAAATAAATCTACATGTGACATAATTAATTTAAGTTATCAAATAAGTTGTTGGTTATATGAGATAACATTATTAATTAAATTATAAAACATACACACAGATAGACTCGAAAAACTTTACCCCCTTTTGGGCAGTCGGATAAAACAACGTAGGTGATAAGTTAATTCTGTAGCCAGCTCACAAAAAATGCAACCGAATTTTAAAAATATTACGAATATCGGATTATCTGTCACAAAAACAAAGATAAACAGTAGGCTCGAATATAATACCCCCCCGAACGGGTTCCCGCCTTGTCGTGGCGGGGGGCTTAGTAGCCGTGGCTTGGTCACCCACGGTGAACAACGAGGAACCCTTTGGCTGGCCCGTGGTGTAGGGCCGGCCCGAGGTGGCCACTCCGAGTGGGCTTGACGAGCCCACTTCGGATGTGTGTCGATAGGCTGCTGCGAGAGGGGTGTCCTCCCCACCCCTACCTCTGCAGCCGGGGTGGAGTCGCGGAGGAAGAGGAGTGTTGGTATGGCGATGCGCCACTCGCCCTATCCTCCGCGACTCAAACGGAGCCGCACCGTTGATGCGGTGGTGGTGGGGCTGCGGGGGGAGAGGAGTGCCGGTATTGCGAGGCGCCGCTCTCCCTACCCTCCGCAGCCGAATTTTGGTTGGCGGCGGAGCCATAGACCAGATTCGCCGCTGGGGTCAGGAAGGCTCCTGAGTGCTAGTTTTTCCTGGCCCCATGACCTTCGCGCATCGGACACGGGGGCGTCTGTTGCGCATGTGAAATTGGAGGCCGAGGAGGAGGGCGCGCCATGTGTTCTGGTGCGCCTTACCGGAGAAGGAGATGGGGGAGGAGTGGTCCTCTCCCGAGGAGGGGCCGCCATGGGGCGGCCAGCGCAGGTGGGGCCGCGGAAGTGTGCGAAAGCGTTCCCGTGGCCCTGCCAATATGCGACTAGGGTGGAACACCATGGGGTTTTAGTCGGTGCGAGTCCGACATAACCCGTCCTTGCCCCCGCGAGGCGGGTATGCGTAGGCATTTCCCCAAGTAAAAAAAAGGCTCGAATATAATTAATGGGGCTTATGTTCAAAAACAATGACATTTTGTTGGTCGGATTAAAATTTACGCAAGCAGAATTCCAACTTTGATATGCAAATTGCTTATTCATTTACAAAATCTATGGGGGTTATAGAGCGACGTGATTTATTGCTTAGATATATTTTAAAAACCTATTTAGTTTTATTAAACATTCACTATAAACGAATAGAGAATAAGTCATAATATTGCAATAAAATTATAAAATTATGAAAACGATAATCAGCGCTGAATTCAGGCAGTATACAAACGTCAGGTTTCCTGATTAGTTTTCAGTGTTCAGGAATTGCAGGCGTTTCACACAAAATATTATACACGGCGCACAAGCTGGTAATTTTTCCGTACGAAAACATGAAAAACGTTAATTCGGATGAATTTATCTTACTCCAATGAACCCGACTGCAGTACATTTTTATGAGTTATTATACCTCAGAACTAAGATGGAATTGAAGGAATTCCAAGTCACCAGTAAATATTTTCTAGGTTCTCGGGGTGCAGCTATAATTCTGATATAGTTGTAGCACGAATGGGTCGGCCCGACCGGGGAAGGACCACGCTCTCTCAGAATACCAGCGTAATATTTCTTTTTATAGCAAAAGGCTAACAAACGAGTAAACAGTCCACCTGATGGTAAGTGGTTGCTGTGGCCCATAGACATATACATCTATCCTCGATTACGAACTTACTTACTTTTGTACGTGGTAGAGCCATGCTGCAGCTATATTAGTAGCCCCTCATTCCACAAAGGGGCGAACCTTTAAAAAATTACAGGAGAACAAGTAACATTTATAATTCCCTGATTACTTACTTTTTTTCATCAAAAAATTGATTTTATTTGTAGTTTTCCATTAAGTCTAATATATTTAATTTTCTGATGAAGAAAGATAGTAATCGGGGAATAATAAATGTTTTGTTGTTCAACTGCAATTTTTTGAAAAATTGAGGTTCGCCCCTTTGCGGCTTCAACAACAGATTGTAGTACCTGATATCTCGCACCTTAGTCGCTGCTACTTGTAACTGGTGTGGGAATTTATTTCTTACGTAAACGAGATTGTTATACCACCACTTAAAGAAAGATTTTTCTCGTATTTCCCTAAGTCCCATCTTACGGCACGAAACAGTTTAAAAGATTATCAAACGCCGTAACCACGTGGTAGAGCCATGCTACAGCGTGCTGTAACTTAAAGCCAGCGTAAAATAGTAGCATAATGGTGTTGTGTTTCGGAACTGGAGAACACCTTGAGTAACATTTTAGCGCTCAAATATGACAATGCTTCAATGATTTTAATAGAGGGATAGACGGTTTATAGGCAAAATCATTCACCTACCACCAGGAGTACTTGTTTGTGAACCGTACTTGCAAAACACCGCGAAAAGATTGTGATGTAAAAGCCTACACACGTTTTCTGGTATTTAGATTTTTTAAACTGGCTTTACGGCTCTGGGTTCTAGCCCTTCTGAGTTGGTTTAGAAAGTGTTTATATTCGAGGAGTATGGAATTTTTTTAAGAGTAGCTTTTACTCTTTTTAAGCGTTATCTTTTAGGTTTTTATAACCATAATGTAACAATAACAATGTCTTCTAAATTTTTACTTAAAAATTACGTGCTCTATGTTTCCACTCTCAGAATTTTTTTTTTCAAATGTAATAATGGCCACAAATGAAATGAAGCCTATTTAATTAAAAAAAGCATTGAAATCGGTTCTCAATTGGTAAAAATGTCACAAACAAAAAAAAACAACCGAATTGACCCCCGCATTTATTTTAAGTCATCTAACGAAATTTCAATTAAAATATTGCACACCGCACAAAAACCTAAAGATTGTCTGCCTTTATTATAGTCGTTACACTTAAGAAGGGTCTAGTTAATTAACAGGGCTGTTATCGTAATTCTTGTTAACTGTCTCTTAAGCCGATATGACAGTTAAGTTTATGATGACCTCTAAATAATCTCATATTTTCTGCCGATTTCCAAAAAGGAGACGGTACTCAATTCGACTTTTTTCATGACGTTCGACGATTTTTCATGTGTGTTACCTCATAACTTTCGTTCGTCAAAGATTTCGTGTGGTCCCATATGAATTTGATCAAGGTCAGACCAATGGTCATTGAGTTATTCTTAAATAACTTATATTGAAGTCGGCTGTACAAAATTTTTAATTTTAAATTATTTATTATAGTGATAATATATAGTGGAGTATTTATAATTTTGCCGCAGCCAGTATCGGAATCCTCGCCGTCGACATATCGAGTGACGTGCAGTTTCCTGGTCACTTGGAAGAGAAGGCCAAATTGGCCTCTAAAAAGCTTCGCGTGCTCAGCAGAGCGGGACAGTATTTCATGCCGGCACACCGCCTGCAACTTTACAAGGCGCAGGTTCGGCCTCACATGGAATACTGTTCCCATCTCTGGGCAGGGGCTCCCCAGTGCCAGCTCCTTCCACTTGACCGCATCCAGCGCAGAGCGGTTCGAATCGTCGACGACCGAGTCCTTTCCGATCGGCTCGACTCATTGGCGCTGCGAAGAGATGTTGCATCTCTTTGCATTTTCTTTCGCATCTACCATGGGGAGTGCTCTGAGGAATTGTTCGGATTAATCCCAGCCGCCAAATTTCACGAACGCACATCGCGGCAGAACTCCCGATACCATCCACACCATCTGGATGATTGGCGGTCCACCACTGTGCGATTTAGAAGATGTTTTCTTCCTCGGACGACTTCCTTGTGGAATCAATTACCATCAGCGATTTTTCCGGACCGATACGACTTAGGGACCTTCAAGAAAAGAGCGTACTCCTTTTTAAAAGGCCGGCAACGCATCTGCAATTCCCTCCCTGGTGTTGCAGTTGTTCATGGGCGGCGGTAGTCACTTACCATCAGGTGAGCCGCATGCTCGTTTGCCCCCTCTCCTATAAAAAAAATACTTGCTGGCCTGGCAAACGTTGTTCTGCCTTTTCCAGTAGATGGCGCGACAAGCTTCACTCTGAATTCTCTTCGTATTTTTTGTAGTGTAAATATAATATTAAGTTTTGTGTCTGGATTATTCGATCTTTGAATCTTTTCTGGAACTAAACTAACCTACTGCATCTATTTATATAAAACTGAGCGCTGAACGAACATGGACAACTGCAGCCAACTTCATACAAAGAAGCCTACTGATGGGTTGTCACCATAGCATACTTGACGCATTCACCGCTTGTAGACGCACTTTTTATTTCTTTTTAATATTATTTATATTATAATTTTTTATTTATATTGCTCCATATTTATGGTTCTAATCTAAATATAACCGTGGTTAACTATGACAATAGGACGTCAAACATCTGTCTCCTAGTGACCATGGGTGCTGTTAAGAATTCTTAATATCGGGAATATAAAAAAAAAATCATTAAAACTAGTTTTATTTAAATGTGTCCCTGAGTTTGTCTATGTTCATCTGAGCAAAAGTATAACATTTCAATTCCTATTTTCCAGACGACGTCACGTAATGTAATTGCATAATAGTTTTTATCCCGACAGTGTAGGTAAACTGCTACAGAACCGACACAGGGGAGTTCGTTCGATTACTAAGCGAATCGATTCAATCAATTCGGTTTCACGTAACTGAGTTTGGGATCTCAAAGGATTTCTCACGCAATCTTCAAACAAGGGAAGCTGCTTACTTGGGTAGTTCTCCGTTATCTTATTAAACCTTATTTTCAATATTATCAAAGATTGTTAGCGTATTTTTTAATTAAAATTGAATGGAAAAACCGTTTTGTAAGTGTTATGTTATCTATGAAATATAGTTGTATTAAACTTAAGTGTACATAAAAAAATGTACAAAACGGCGGACTTAATGCCTAAAGGCATTCTCTTCCAGTCTACCTTTGGTTTGTGCAGAGAATCTAGTGATGGGTACAAAACTCATAATTAAAAAAAAATTAAAGGTTTAAGGATAAAATACAAAATTATAATATAATGATAATAAATACAATACACATACATATACATTTACATTACTACTTACATGCATACAATAGTATTTTATACATATACACAAATACCCACAATAAATACATACACAATAAATAAATATGATATTTTTATATTATACATACTTGAGAATATAACAGTTTCCGAAGTTTTTTAAATTTTTTATTATTATCCGAAACTACTACTGCTTCGTTAAGTTTTATTCCCAGAGTAAACGTTTAAAGATAGGTTTAGTTTTTGCTTCTTTTATATTTCTGAGTAACATGTTCCAGAGTTTTACTGCATTTGAAGTGAAAGAATTGTAAGAGAAGCCCGTGCGACAGAAAGGAACATGAAGAGTTAGATTTTCCTTGGAACGGAGACATCGGTTGTGAGAATCGCCCTAATACTGAAATTTGCATTTCAGATATGCAGGGACAAACGGATCGTGTAAAATAGAGAATAGCATAGAAAGGATTCTAAAAGATCTACGAAGTGGAAGAGGCAGCCATTTGAGCTGAGAACGGAATGAAGAAACGTGATCGAATTTACGTAAGCCAAAGATAAAGCGAATACAATTATTGAAAAGACGATCCAGTTTGTTAAGAAGTTCTTGAGAGGCATCAGCATAGCATACATCTGCAAATTCTAGTATTGGTAATACGAGCGTTTGAACCAACATTACCTTTGTTCTCACTGGAAGAAAATTCTTGAGTCGATACAGACAACGCAAGGTGTTGATAACTTTTTTGCTGACTTCCGTGACTTGCGGCCGCCAACTTAGACTGCTGTCAATGATAAGTCCTAGATTTTTCACAGTAGCTGGATAAGGTATGACAGCATTATTAAAAGTTACTGGTGGCAGTGAATTAAAATCCAATGTAGATAAGCGACGGCTACTTCCAACTATAATTGCCTGGAACTTGGTAGGGTTAACAGTAATACCGAATTTGCTAGACTAATCAGAGGTACGAGTGAGATCAGAGTTTAGCTCAGTGATCGCATCTTCGATATCGTTAACATCAGACTGAGCATATATTTGTAAGTCATCGGCATAGAGATGGTACGTGCAGCGAATGTGAGATGTAATGAGATTTATAAAAATTGAAAACAAAAGAGGTGAGAGAATTCCGCCTTTAGGAACGCCAGCAACCAGCGTGCACCAGTCAGAAATAACTGGACCCACGCGAACAGCCTGCTGACGTCCCTGAAGATAGGATGCGAACCATTCCCGCGCTGATGAGGAGAAACCAATGTGAGAAAGTATTGTAAGAAGGATGTCATGATCAACAGCATTAAAAGCGCAATGTAAATGTAGTAGATTTAATTGACGAATGCAGCTGTGGTGCATTAGAAAAGTATGTATTAAGTTGATTAACAGAGAAGATTGAAGGATCAAAGTTAGAAGCAAGTTTACCTATCCCGATTGATTTTAAAAATTTCTACGAATCAGCCATAGAAGCGTTAAGGATATTTCGATGAATATAACGGCGTTTAGCGGCCCGTACCATCTGATTACACCGATTCCTAGCGGCTTTGAATCGAGTCCAGTTAACAGTACACCGATTACTCTTATATTTACTAAATTCTCGATCACGCTTTGCCATAGTCCTGCGGATATCCTCAGTAATTCACGGCGCAGGAGATCGTTTCAGTCTGATTTTGTGTGGAGGAGCGTGTTTTTCAAACAACTTCTGTATATTTGAATTAAAAAGAGCTACTTTTTCGTCAACACTCTCTAGGCTGAACGTATCACTCCAATCTATACTACAAGCACCTTGCTAAAGTTCTTCAACGTTAAGTCTCGCTAGATTACGCAGATGCACCATCACATGATTGACCTTAGGACATTTAATCCTATAAGAAATATACAGTAAATCGTGCCGCGAAAACCCAGGGGCGGAGAGTTGACCGTGGCCGACGACATGGTCTTCAGAAGCGACCACTATTAAATCTATTAAAGAATCAGCAATATCAAGATTGTGGTGTGTGGTGTCGAGAGGAAGAAGTGACAAATTAAAGGAGTTCATAACTGTATACAATTCACGTGACCTCGCAGAGTTACAGAGAATATCGGTATTGAAGTCTCACATTATAATAAAGTGCTGCTAATCAGAGCCGATAGAAAAAAGAGCCGATTCAAGGTCACAAAAATAATTCACTCCTGGTGGACAGCAAATTGCACCGAGAACAGTCTTAGTCCCACTGATGGTAATCTCCAAGAACATGTATTCTGTTGTACCAGAATAAACAGAAGAAGAAGCACATAATTGTTTATAGGCCATTACGTAAGTATACCGCTACACCACCACCTCTTTTGTCCGTACGATCATTTCTTAAGAGGACAAAACCAGGTATTCCAAAGGAGGTGGACGGTAAGGTAGGTTTTAACCAGCTTTCCGAAACAAGTATCGCGGAAATAGACTGATTATGAAAAGTATCAACAAGTTCATTATAATGTTGCGGAATGCTCTGAGCGTTAATGTAACAAACGTTAAATTATTAGTCAAACCATGAAACTTTTGAGTAAGCAGATAACGAAGAGTAGTAGGTTCCGAAAAAGAGTCATTTTGTGAAAAAAAAGAAGAATCTGAATCAGCAGAGACAAATAGTTCATTGGTATCAGAATCTGTCATAATATATGATTATACATATGCTATATGTATATATATTATTTATATAAAGTATATTTATATATATATATATATATATATATATATATATATATAAATATATATATATATATATATATATATAGTCTAAAAAAATAGAAAAAAACCCTATTAACTGATAATTGCACTGCCAACAAACGCGCCGGTAAACGGTTTACAAAAAGAAAAATTAAAATATTACACGAAAACAACTAGTAATACTTATTACAAGAAAGTATCTAATTTTAATTATTTACAATTTCAGAGACAACAAAAATCATACGTATTGAAAAAAGGAAAAAAAAACATATGTTAATCACTACGAGAAGTGGTAATTTAAACGAAAAAAAAATACTCTAAAGCGTAATTTCACGAAATTTAAGGTTCAGATTAGTCTGTACTATTACTTGTGTCGCAAACCAGCCTAGTAACCGGTTGCGGAGAACAAAAAAATCGAATACAAAAGCGCTCAGTGACGTACACAGTACACACAGCAGTAGTAGTAATTAATAAGCCGTCGAAGTGTAAACAAAGTATTACCACTATCCCGACACTGTTTACTTATTTTTGAATGCTCGTCGGGTTCTTGGCTGCTCGCTACGGGAAACTGCACTACTAGTTCCTGCCTTCACTTGTTCCGACTCTTCGTTGCACCTAGCTTTATGAAGATCGCGCAGTAGTACATCCAGGTCATTAGCGCTAAAGATGTGACGTCGAGACCCGTCAGGCAGTCTAACGCTTATGTTGCCCTCGAATGACCAGACTTTTTTAATTCCAAAATGCTTACGGGCTTAAAGAAATAAGTCTTGCCTGTATTTTGTAAGGAATTCCGATAATTTAAACGAGGTGCCTTTTAACATTGTTTTTTTAAACCAAACAGTTGAGCGCAGTGACATATCTGTGAAGCGCATTAATATAGGACGAGTATGGTGTAATTTGACCGGGCCAAGTCTGTATGCTGCTCGAAGACAAGATGGTGCTATATCTTTAAGACCTAGATTTTCGTAAAAAATTTTGATCACGACATCGGATAAATCTTCGCCTGGTTTTTCGGGGACACCGCCCATTAAAAGGAATTTCCTGCGATGCGTTGTTTCTATAATGTCAAGCGAGCGACTGACTTCTGCAATTTGCTGGCGAAGAAGGTTAAACATATCCTTGACGTAACTCTGAAAAGCGGTATAGTCCTCGCTGATACTGTCTACATTGCTACTCTTGGAAGCGCTGGAGTTGAGTTTTGATTCAACATCTGCCATTTTACGAGTGATGAGCGCTTCCAAAGACTCCTGACTTCTGGAAATATCGGCGATTGTAGACATAGTGACGTATGTAGTAACAAATGTTCGTGTGTAAAAACTTGGTTTCAGCAGTTTGTGCAGTGCTAAAAAAACTAGTGCATAAGAAGGTAAACCTTTACGCGTTGATGCTTAATACTGTATTATATAGAAAAATAATAAAATTATGGTAAATAACTTCTTTTTTAAAATAAATACGTTTTACGAAACGAAACACGTCTGCACTTTTAGGTAGGCTGTAATGAAGCTATTTGCCTGTCCGGGCTAATCATCGGAATGACTAAAAAGATTGGGATAAAAAAAATATAAAAAGATAGAAAACAGTGCTAAAAACATTAAATGAATATATAAAGGGCTAATCTGCAGCAATTTTTAGCCTCAGTGAGGCTATCGGCTTTGTGTTCACTCACCACATGCCCAGCAGTAGACTTAAAAAGTCTTTTTTATAGGATAAGGGTGACAAAGGAGAACACAGTCCACCTGGTGGTAAGTGGTCGCTGTGGCCCATAGATATCTATATCTATATCTACACTCGATTACGAATCAAAATGCAGATGTGTTGTCACTTGTGAGCACCAAGTTGGAATGCCTCGGATCCAGTAATAACCGGTCAAGTGCGAGTCGGACTTGCGCATGATGGGTTCCGATTCATCGTAATATACGTTTCTAGTAGGGGAGCCTCTTTTCATTTTTAATTTATTTTCATTTAATTTTTTTGTTATAGCGGCAACAGAAATAAACATTTAGAGAATTTTAACTGTCTACCTATTACGGATCATGAAATACAGCCCGCTTACAGACAGATACACGGACAGAAGGACGGACAGACGGACGGACAGACGGACGGACGGGCATCGGAGGCTTAGTAATAAGGCCCGTTAGTTACCCTTTGGATACGGAACCCTAAAAAGGGTCTCCAGTTCTCTACACTCACCATAATAATCACAGCAGCGTTAAACTGCTATTTTACGCTAGTATTCTGTGAGAGCGTGGTTTCCGGTCGAGCCGACCCATTCGTGCAACAACTACTAGGTAATAACATAGCTTCAGCGTGGCTCTACCACGTAAGGCTGACAGTTATGTCTATACATACAAATAAAAATTAATTGTATATCTGTAACATTCAAATAACTATCTGCTATCAAACTCAGGGTATTATTTGCCCGCCATTGAGACGCAAATCACCACTTTTAAAATGTTTGCGTGCCTGTTTGTCTGTTTGTCCGAGCTTTATCTTCGGAATGGTTAAACCGATAGTGATGTAGTTTTACAAACGGATACAGAGCAACGCCTGGAGGGATCTAGGATCTATTTTATCTGAAAAACATAAAGATTTTTATTCCATCCTCTGTGATGCCCATCGGAGGCAGATCCCAGCCATGGTTTGGTCGCTCCTGTAAAATAGCATCACGCTATAAGCAGCAGTGTTACCAGGCCTGGGCTGACGCATCAACGTCTCGGGATGTAAACACCAGCGCACTTAAAAAGAAGTATAATTCCGCCTCCAGGTCCTTCAAAAGCGTCATTGCCAAGGCAAGGTCTGAGCACATCGGCAGAATTGGTGAGAAGCTAGTTCGCCTTCCTTCGGGAACCCGTACATTCTAGTCTCTCGCCAAGGCTGTCCAAGGGAACTTCTGTCAGCCATCTCTTCCATCTCTGCACAGAGAGGACGACTCACTGGCCCATGCCGCAAAGGAGAAAGCCGATTTGTTGAGCTCTTTTTTGCGTCCAACTCGACTCTAGATGACAGGGGGAACACACCGCCGACCATCCCGCGATGTGAGTGCTCCATGCCGGATGTGCGATGTACACAGCGCTCGGTCCGCAAAGCACTCTTCTCCCTGGACGTCAGCAAGTCGAGTGGGCCCGATGGAGTCCCTCCCATTGTGCTGAAGACGTGTGCTCCGGAGTTGGCACCGGTTTTAACGCGTCTTTTCCGGTACTCCTACTCCCAAGGCGTAGTCCCCAACTCATGGAAGACAGCTTTGGTGCACCCGATCCATAAAAAAGGCGACCGCTCAGACCCGTCCAACTACAGGCCTATCGCCATCACCTCCTTGTTCTCTAAAGTAATGGAAGCCGTTATAAACTGCCAGCTCATGAGGTACCTTGGGTATCACCAGCTGATTAGTGACCGCCAGTACGGTTTTCGTCGGGGTCGATCAGCTGGTGATCTTCTAGTCTACTTAACTCATAGATGGGCGGAGGCAGAAGAGTCCAAGGGGGAGGCATTAGCCGTTAGTTTGGACGTAGCGAAGGCCTTTGATCGGGTCTGGCAAAAAGCGCTTCTTTCGCAGCTTCCTGCCTATGGGCTTCCCGAGAAATTGTGCAAATGGATCGCCAGTTTCCTTGCTGATCGGAGCATCAAGGTCGTAGTAGACGGTGCATGCTCTGATCTCAAGCCTATCAACGCTGGTGTTCCACAAGGCTGCGTGCTATCACCAACGCTGTTTCTCCTGCATATCAATGATATGTTGCTAACTGGTAGCATTCATTGCTATGCGGACGACAGCACTGGTGATGCCTTATATACCGGCCGTGCCAATATTTCTCGGGAAAACGTCGCCGAGTACCGGAACAAACTTGTGTCTGAAGTCGAGTCATTGCTTAACAAAGTCTCGGATTGGGGCCGACTAAATCTAGTCCAGTTCAATTCCCAGAAGACACAAGTTTGCGCGTTTACCGCTAAAAATAACCCCTTTGTCGTATCTCCTCAGTTTCAAGGCACTCCCCTTGCTGCCTCAGCCAGCATCGGAATCCTTGGCGTCGACATATCGAATAGTGTGCAGTTTCGTGGTCACTTGGAAGGGAAGGCCAAATTGGCCTCTAAAAAGCTTGGCGTGCTCAGCAGAGCGGGACAGTATTTCATGCCGGCACATCGCTTGCAACTTTACAAAGCGCAAGTTCGGCCCCACATGGAATACTGTTCTCATCTCTGGGCCGGGGCACCCCAGTGCCAGCTCCTTCCATTTGACCGCATCCAGCGCAGAGCGGTTCGAATCGTCGACGACCGAGTTCTTTCTGATCGGCTCGATACACTGGCACTGCGTAGAGATGTTGCATCTCTTTGCGTATTTTATCGCATCTATCACGGGGAGTGTTCTGAGGAATTGTTCGGACTAATTCCAGCCGCTCAATTTCACCATCGCACATCGCGTCAAAACTCGCGTTACCATCCATACCACCTGGATGATTGGCGGTCCACCACTGTGCGATTTAGAAGAAGTTTTTTCCTTCGCACGACTTCCTTGTGGAATCAATTACCACCAGAAAATTTTCCGGACCGATACGACTTAGGAACCTTCAAGAAAAGAGCTTACATCTTTCTAAAAGGCCGGCAACGCATCTGCAATTCCCCTGGTGTTGCGGTAATCACTTACCATCAGGTGAGCCGCATGCTCGTTTGCCCCCTATTCCATAAAAACAAAAATTCTTTGAAAATATAAAAACTTTCAATATAAATGGTTTATGATTATTTATTTATTTACATCCAACTTATATCTAACACAGGTTTCTACCTATTTCGATAGATAAAGCAATATTAACAACCATATATTACCTATATTACTATACTCCCTTATAACTTATTAACCATTAAGCAAGTTTTGTGAATTCGTTCAGAGTACAAAAGAATAAATCTGATTCTCTGTTGATCAGGTTTAATGTTCGAAAAGCTCGTGTCAGGGGTGCCTCCCGCAGTAAGTAAGTGCGAGATCTAGGCACGGCCAGTAGGTCTGGCTGACGCCGCCGCCATATATATCTATCCGGAACATAAATATTAATCTTCTTCAAATTAGAATAGAATAGAATAGAATAATTTTTTATTCAATATTGATTATTACATAATACTTATTGAAAGTTTTTTTTTTATTTACCACTGGTTCGGAAAATACCTCAGTCCTGGGAAGAACCAGCAAGAAACCCAGCGGGACTTTTTTTTAAACATAATTTCACTTAACAATAATTTTGTTTATACAATTTTTAAATGATATTTTCATAGAACCAGCATGGTGGCGATCACCCTATTCCCAGGGGTTATTTTCATTCATGTATTCCTTGATATTATAATAACCCTTTTTGTACAGTTTTTCTTTAATAAAACTTTTAAACTTGTTTATTGATAAACTTTGAATATGTTCTGGGATTTTGTTGTAAAAGCGTATACATTGCCCCATAAATGAATTACTGATTCTCTGGAGTCTAGTGACTGGCATTACAAGCTTATGTTTGTTCCTAGTATTTAAAGTATGCACATCCTTATTCTTATTAAAGCTATTTATGTTTTTATGCACATACATTACATTCTCATAAATATATTGCGATGCAAAAGTTAATATGTTTATTTCTTTAAATTTTTCTCTGAGGGACTCTTTACAATTTAGGTTATAAATCGCCCATACGGCTCTCTTTTGCAAAACAAATATAGCTTCAATATCAGTCGCATTACCCCATAGCAAAATTCCATAAGACATTACGCTATGAAAGTAACTAAAATACACTAATCTAGCTGTCTCAAGATCTGTGAGACTTCTAATCTTTCTACAGCATATGCTGCAGAACTAAGTCTGCTTGCTAATTTAGATATATGGGGGCCCCATTGAAATTTCGCGTCAATAGTAATACCAAGAAAAACAGTGGTATCCACAAGACTCAACTCCTCCCCATTTAACAGCACATTGGTATTCGAATGTTTTACATTAGGTATTGTAAATTTAATACACTTTGTCTTATTGCCGTTTAAGAGCATATTGTTGGCGTTAAACCAATGTACCAATTTCGATAGAGCATTATTTACATCGTCATAACTAATTAACTGTCGTTTGAGTTTGAAAATCAAAGAGGTATCGTCAGCAAATAATACTATATGGTGATTGTCCCCTACAAGATAAGGTAAGTCATTAATATAGATTAAAAACAGGAATGGGCCAAGAATCGAGCCCTGAGGAACGCCCATTGATACTACCGATCCGGAGGAACCTTTACCATTAATCACTACTTTTTGAATTCTGTTACTTAAATATGAAGTAATCAGTCTAAGCGCTAATTTTTTTACACCGTAATGTTGTAGTTTCCTGATTAATGTCTCATGATGAACACAATCGAAAGCCTTGGAAAGATCACAGAAAATACCTAAGGCATCTTGTGAATTCTCCCAGGCATTAAAAATATATTTCATAAGCTCAACACCGGCGTCCGACGTCGAGCGACCCCTTTTAAAACCAAATTGGTTTTTATGAAGTAATTTATTTTGTATTAAAAAAAGTTAACAATTGATCCAAAATTATTTTTTCAAAAATTTTACTGAGAGTTGGTAGTACAGAAATAGGTCTAAAATTAGCGGGGTCCAATGTACTACCAGATTTAAATAAAGGTATTACTTTACTTTACTTTATTAAATCAGGAAACACACCAGAATCGATGCAAGTATTAAAAATAATAGCAAGATGAGGTGCAATTAAATCTTTTTAATTGCACCTTTGTAACGGAAATCCCCCACAAATCTGCGGTCTTCTTTACATCAATGGTTTTGAAGTATTTTACAACATCTTGCGATAATACTTTTTCAAATCTAAGTTCTTTTAAACAGGTGTTAACATTCTGTTTGAGTAATGACTCGGCGACAGTTGGAGAAGTATTCAATGACTCGATTGTCAAGATAGGAATATCAGTGAAATATTTCTCAAACACCGCTGCGACTTCTTGATTTGATTTAGTCAATTCATTGTTAATTTTTAATTGATAGTTTGAGTTACGAGGTTTGTCTTTACCGGTTTCATTATTAATTATACTCCACGTCATTTTAATTTTATTCTTAGCCGTCTTAATTTTGTTGCTAATATGTAACGATTTGGCTGTGGAGCAAACTCTTTTAAACATTTTAGAATAATTTTTAACATATTTTTTAAAAGCATCGGAAAGATTATATGATCTTTCATGGTAAAGGTCATATAACCTTCGTCTGCTTTTATGAATTCCTACTGTCGCCCACTCATTAAATGCCTTGCGACTGTTTCTGGAGAATGTTTTAGAATTAAATGTTTTTTTTAAATTCATTGCTTATAAGGGTAAATAATTGTCCATATAAATAGTCTGCATTGTTCTTATAAGAAAGTGATGGAAGGTTTTTTATCATATTACTTCTAAATCTCTCCAGGCGTTTTGTATTAATAGGAACAAACACACTTTTCTCAATTACCTGTTTTTTGTGCATATAAGATAATGAAACCAGTTGTCCACAGTGATCTGAACTAAGTTTTTGAATTATTAAAATTAATAATCTTACTCCTAAGGACCATAAAAATATATGAAACTAGTCTAAGTTCTCTCCTTACCCTGAGCTGATTGTATCCCACCATACCCAGAACAAATATTGTGGGGTATTGCAGTGGGTAAAAAGACCTTACAAATTTGCTTTGTACCTTCTCCAGCGATAGATCGTACTTCTCTTCATGTGGAGCCCAAATTATTGAATTACACTCCAAATGACTCTGAACTAGTGTGTTGTACAAAGCTATATTAGCTTGCACATTTGTAAAACCGTTAACCGTTCGTAACGTAAAACCTAGAGTTCTAAAACCCTTTTTACATGTATCAACAATATGATCCTTAAGGCCTTAACAGTGGTTGAAATGCCTAAATCTTGGATATTTAAGTAAAAATATCTCAATAACTGTTTATTTAATCCACAAAAAAAAAATACAGGGTAACAGAAGAGAATTTGGTTAATGTTTTTAATTGAACAAAACTGTATTTTTGTCATTTCTTATTAGAAAAGAAATCCCCAAAAGGTCCCTATCTTTGTCATATTTTGTAAAATTTCTCCAAAACGGCACCAGCTTTTTAAATAGTTCTTACACTAAAAAAAAGGTCTTAAAAAATTAATATTGTTAATTAAGAGTTTTATTTTTATTCCAAGTTTTATAAGAGAAAATATAATTTTTCCCCAAAATTGAATATATTTACGCGGGCGCGCATGCTTCGTCGCCCTGTCAGCCTGTCACAGTCCGTTTTCGGACATCGTCGAGGGTGGACCGCGCGTCGGTGTTGGGGTGACTTCGTTCAATTATATATTAAATTTTTAAAAGTTTACACTCAATTATAAATATTTTTATGACTAGAAATACTTAATTTAGTTAATATCTATACACTGGTAATTGTAAATATTATTTTCTAAATAAATTAATTTTTAAAGTGCCCAAAGAAGAAGAAATTTTCGCGGCGACGTTGATTAATGAAATTGAAAAATGCATTTTTATATAATTTAGATGTGGAACAACCAACATGCTCTCGTTACTTAGATTTCGATAGTTTATAATACCTATGTAATTTTATTGTTGCATATTTTTATTAATTAGTTGATACTGAATTTTATAATTATGTCCATAACCGGTACTTGAAGTCCTTCAGAAGCTCTTTAATTCCGTCCTCCATGGTGGCATTACACCGGAGGCGTGGAGCAGAAGAACGGTGGTCTTGTTCTTCAAGAAAGGCCACAACGCTCTCTTGAAGAACTATAGACCGATTTCCCTTCTGAGCCGCGTCTACGTGCTGTTTTGGAGAGTCATTACGAATAGTCTCGCGCGCAGACTTGACGACTTCCAGCCTCCCGAACAAGCCGGTTTCCGAAAAGGCTTTAGAACCATAGACCACATACATACCCTTCGGCAAATAGTACAGAAGTCCGAGGAGTACAATTTGCCACTATGTCTGGCGTATGTGGACTATGAAAAAGCCCTTCAGCGGTACCAAGTTGACTGTCGGTATATCGAAGTGCTGAAGTACTTGAACAGTAGGTCTACGATGGCTATCCGAGTACAGATTTAAACGGTGGTAGAGCCACGCAGCAGTTTTGGCTGTTGCACTTATGGGCCGGCTCGAGCCGGTATGGTCATACTCATAAAACGCTGTTTTTATGAGTATGACTTTATAAAATATTATTGGGGAGGGAAATATAGATACAGATACATACATTTAGGTACACTGTTATCAAATTAAATCAAACAATTTAAATAAATAAAAAAATGGTGCTTCCCTAAGTATAAATAACTATATAAAGACATTCTTGGGTTTTGTTTTTTTTTTTATGTTAGACAAACTATCATCTAAAAAATGTAAAAATTTTAAATTGGAGAGGGATTTCTCTACGTGATAAAGTTAGAAATGAAGATATTCGCAGTAGAACCAGAGTAACTGACATAGGCCAACGGAATATTACAGTGAAATGTATAACAGTGGTAGAGCCAGGCAGCAGCTTTTGCTGTCGAATGGATGGGCCGGTTTGCACCGGGGTGGTACCACGACCTCACAGAATACCAGCGTGAAGTAGAGGTTTACCTCTGCGTTTCGCTTGGTGAGTGAGGGTGGCCGAAGGCTGTGGACTGTGTGCTCGTTCGTCACCCTTATTCTATTAAAAAAAAACTTTCTGAGATTTCAGTAAAATAATGTTCAGTATTGTAAGCACTCGTACAATTATGTGTCTCATGTTAATAAAGCTATTGGGCTATTTTGATTTTTAATAAAGTGATTTTACTTTATAGGTTAAATAGTTTATTTACCCTTCTATATCAAGAACCGTTTTTCTGTCACTCCTATTGAATTTGACAGTGCTTGCTGAAATTTAGCATCTTTAGATGGATCAGAATCGCGCGCTGATTCGGCTGTTATTAGGTTATTAAGCAAGTATTTACAAATATTTTCATTTTTTTGTTATTCTATTGTTTACAGTTATTATCACGTCTTAACTTTACACCAAGAATTACATTAGAAATCTTGATGGGATGCGATGTAACGCGCATACTTTATTTTCATCAAGAACTGTAATATATATATTTGTTTTTTTTTACCGGTAGAGTTTCAATACAATCTTAAAAAAGTTCAATTAATTAAAAAAATGCCGATAATTATATAAATTCAAGTCAGTGTTTTACATTTAAAGATCAGTTATAAAGAGCTAAAGTTCTTATTTTCATTTTGATTAATTTAATTCGAGACTAAAATAAATGTGAAAGGGCTTTTATCTGCAATAATAATTTTCATCAAAAATAACATAGACTTATATAAGTGATATACACGGTCAATCATACTGAAGATTATCAATTGTACTACAAAATATTTAAAATACTATTTCCAGTATAATGACGCGAATATCATCATTAATGTTTGACCGGCACACTTAAAAGTTTTGTCGCATGGCTAAATGATTGACTATTATATTTTGATAAGGTCATGCTTTTCTATAAAAAGTTGCAAGAAATTTTAAATCATGGACCTATTGGTTTGCTTTACTTTTCACTTAATTAGTGAAAAACAAGTTGGACTGATCTAAAAGTTTACTTTCTTGTGTAAAAAATGCCTCGTATTTAGAATTTTATGCAAATGACAATTAAAGTTTCTATGTAAATAAGTGTAGCATAGCCATCCATATTTGTAAAACCAGCATCATTTTCTGTACAGAAACCGGCAAAGTGTTGCTCAAGGCACTATAAACAAAGCAGCTGATAAAATGTTACACTCATAACTGTTTACAAAAACTGTTTCTGCAAATGGTCTTATAGATAATAATAACTATTCCGCCGTGTTAGGTGCAGGAGCTATTATTAGAAGGAGAAGAGGTAAAATTTTGTTTTAGAAATGCGCAATCAATATTGTTTTGTCTGCAATTAAGCATAAAATAAAAAATAACTTCAGCCAAAGTGCATAACTGGCATTATATTTACTCAGGCCTATCAATTGGTATGGAAAAAAATAATTTTACCAGGTTTCAAAAAATCAATCAAAATTGAAAAAAAAACAAATATTAAAATCAAAAAATGTATATATGTATGTCTATACATACATATAATGATTTATGGCCGCTTAGTAACTGACGGTGACTCAGTATAACATCCTACAGTCACGCCGAAAATAAGAGGAGAGAATCACTGTAGAAAAGGTAATAATTTATTGCGGAAATTTTGTGATAAAATTAAAAAAATTACAAACTTATCCAAGTTAATCTAATTTAGTCTTATACCTTACAAAAAAAAAACAAACAATAAAATAGTCAGATGGCGTCAGTTTTTAAGAAGATATAACAAAAATAAACAAAAAAATAAATTTCAAAAATGTTCAGTATTCAATTGATTATATACCGCTGACACTTAATCTCGCTTTTCGAAACCACGCCAGTTGTAAACAATACTTGTGTGAAAAGACAAAATCTTCTTTTCAAATTTCCGCCGAGTTGTAAGTAGAAAGCCAAATAGGTCATGTGTCAATTTTAATTAAATATATTTTATGTGAAGTGATCTTGACTACATTTCATCAATTAACCATTGGTAAAAATTAAAACAGGAATTTTACAATTGTATTTACAAGAAACATTATTAAATGAACCTTGCAGCTTGTTCATTAATTTTATTATAAATACCTATAAATGTATATATTATTAATAAATACTGCCCGAAACTGCCCCAATGCGTGTTGACAAAATTGCAATTACAAATTGCATTCGTGCTGTCGGGGATCAAACCCGGGAATAATTTACAGCGAACGCTTTGACCCAGATCTACTAATACGATACAAATAAATACGATTTAACATATATAATAAAAAATTCTTACGTACTTTAAACTTGAACACTTGATAGCTCGTGACGCCTACCGGACAAAGCTACAGCACAATGTAATTGAAGATGCGTAACCACGACATAATTCTCAGTGATGCGCAAGCATAACACGCAGTACGTCACTTTTATAATTGTTATCTCTGCAGTCTATTAATCTTTGCACTTTTATAAGTAATACAGAACGTAGTTGCTAGACGGTGTTGACGTTGGCTAAATCTCTGCGATAGCCGTTTCGTCAAGGTAATTCAAGCTAGTTAAAGCCTTAAACGTTAAATCAGCAGAAAATTTTACTCCTAAATCCTTGACTTGCATTACCCTAGACATAGGCTTCCTGTCAATGTAATATGTATAATCTATGGGCATATGTTTGCGCGTGAAATATATTGTTAAGCATTTAGCGGTATTAAATTGTAATTTGTTATCTTTGCTCCATTCAACAACTTTATTTATATCGTTTTGGAGACGATCATAGTTCTCCAAACTACCTAGTCTCCTTCGATAACTTAAGGTCGTCTGCAAATAACAAACATTTTAATTTCTCCACAACATTGGGTAAGTCATTTATCATGATCCAAAACTCCAAACGTCCTAGATTCACCCCTGACTCACATCAGACCAGGTAAAATATGGTTTTGTCTTATGACCCTCATATGCTACATACTGTTGCCTATCTGTCATGTAGCTAGCAAAAAATCTGAATAAGTGTTTGTAATTATCTTCTAAACAATGCCACATTATAAATTAAATCCAACCAAGGAGACGCGGGTCGATTGTTATTAAATATAAGGTCACTATCTTATTTGACTTATATTTTAAACACTAGACAAAACTTATTTTCATCCAAAATTGCGAACTCAAAAAGAAAAGAAGCTTTAAAAATGTCCCCTGAGACTTCAACGCGATGACAAGTTGAAAATACTTCATATGTTAAAAAGAACGAGCGTAATTAACATGATAAGGTTGGCCTTATGTCACACCGTAACGTAATATAAAATTATAAATGTCAACCCACGATCTTAATGTCAGAGCAATTTGGTATAATAGAGCAATGCTCCTGGGCTACAATCTCCGTATAAGCCGTGTTGCATTTTTGATGTGAAACATCTATTGGCGTGCCTAAGCAGTAAAATTCGACTGGTATACCGTGACAGCAAACAGCATATCGCTCTTTTATGCCGTCATGCCCCCTCTATGTCATCACACTCGACTGCCTTGCGAATACTATACATTTAGTTGCTTCTCTGTGTGAGTTGTGCACTGCGTGTGCCTTTCTAATTGACTATGGTACACTTGAAGCGTTCACCGAATTTTTCTTTATATATTTTACAACATATTTCTGTATTGATTTTCATCAATTATCAATTCTACCGGCAACTATGTTTCACATCTGCCGCGCAACCGCGACGGCCATTTTTTTAAATTGAATATATAAACTAATTTACAATCCACCTGCTAGTGGCTACTGAAACCTGCATCCAACTTCAAATGAAGAAAGCTACAAAGTCACGTCTGAGCATCAAGATACATCACAGGCCTTAATTACACTGAGCCTCTATATCCTTCAGACTGGAACATACCAGAGCACCCAGGTTCAAAAAAGAATTCTACATCCGACTCATAAAGCGATCTGCACCTCACTTCCCATTAAATATTTTATTTTATAGACATATATACCTACTCAAGATATTTCCCATTACAAACAAATAATAAGTAACTAAACTTGTTTAAAATGTAACATACAATTTCATTAAAAGTAGCGTGGATCGATCGGCTGCTCACATACTATGAAATTTAACGCGTATGGCCTAAGCGCGTAAGCTTCTACGACTTCTTAGAAACTACGACTGCTTAGAAATCGTTTAGAATCCTAAAATATTTTTACAAAAATATTGATTTAAGTTATCAAAATAATGAGCAAGTAACTTACGAATATTAAAAATATAAATGTATTTGAGTGATTCCCAAGCATACAGATTAAGTAATTTCTTTGTAATTTCAACTATAGTGATTTTAAGAGTTGGATTTGCAAATAATTATGATCGAATCAAAATTATACAATCGTATTTTGGAACAAGACAATTCAAGATATAGACATGAATTTACATTTATCAAAATTCCAGATTCGTTAGCCGTGTCATAGTCCTAGTGTCAATTCGATAAAAGGCGGTGCATTTTCTCGCGGTGTCGCCTTAAGTACCTTGTGGAATATTTAGAGACATTGACAAGAGACACGACTACGTAACTTCGGTTACTTGGGAGAAAGGAATAACCATTCTGTTCAGCGTGGAAACGCAGCTAGCGTTCTTAACACTATACCGCTGAGAATCAGACTGTATGATAATTTCAGATTTTAGATATTTTTCGTATTAATATTAATATAGTTATAATTTCGTATTAATATTAATATTAGTATAGTAATAAGTATTGTATATTAATTAAAATTAAGCAAGTAAAAAAGGGATAAATATTTATTTCAAAAAATACTACGGTGTGACGGTAGGACAACTAGTGCTGCAAAATCAAAAGCAACGGCAACACCGTTTGTTTTAAAGTAAATCAAGGATGAAGCACTTATATCTAATCAGATTAAACCGTAATGAAGACATCCACAATAGGACCGGAGTATAGCTTATTATAACATCAGTAAGCCAAAGTAACAATGGGCCGGCCATATAACTCGAATAATAGACTAATGATGGGGAAGACAGTTTTTCGAGTGTTAGTCTTCTACTGGGAGACTAAATGTATTTATGACCCTTACTAGAATAGAATAGAATTAATACTTAAAAGATGCCTATGGAGGTCTGTGTTTTATTTTTTTATTTTTATAGCATAGGGGCGAACGAGCATGCGGCTCACCTGATGGTAAATGACTACCGCCGGCCATGAACAACTGCAACACCAGCGGAATCATAAATGCGTTGCCGGCATTTTGAAAAGAAGTAGGCACTTTTCTTGTAGGTCCTTAAGTCGTCTGAACAATCGCTGGTGGTAGTGAATTCCACAAGGAAGTTGTGCGAGGAAGAAAACTTCTTGTAAATCGCTCAATGGTGGATCGCCAATTATCCAGATGGTTTGTTTGGTATCGCGAGTTTTGTCGCGATGTGCGATGGAGAAATTGAGCGCCTGGAATTAGTCCGAATAATTCCTGAGAGCACCCCCCGTGGTATATGCTCTTCGCAGTGCCAGTGAGTCAAGCCGATCAGAAAGAGCTCGGTCGCCGACGATTGGAATCGCATTTTCAGCAGTGATGGGCTATAGTGAAAGTGATGATTTTTTAAAATTATTATTACAAAACGGCATGAGATGAAGTATCAATATTACTTGTAGTTACGTATATTTAATATAAATATTGAATAATAGCCGTGTTAGATTTAGAAGAAATTTCCGTTTTGATGCATTTTTTATCTTGTATATTTTTGCTACGACGAAGTATTGTTCTTTTGTATTGTAGTTTAGATTAACACCATTATATTTTAATTTTAGGATTGTATATAACTACTGTCTGTTTGTGTAACTTGTGCAATGAAAAAAAATAAATAAAATAATAAGAAGTAAGTTCGAAAGACGAGTGAACAGTTTATCTGATCACCTGATCGTAATTGCATGCTGTTACTAGAATACGTTAATTTCATAATTAGTTAATCATAGGATGCGCAACGTAAAATAATGACGTTTAAAATTTTTTCAAATAATTGGACGCTATTCATTTCCTTTATAAAGTGTTATAATGAGTTTCCTTTGATACAGCGCTTCGAAGTTAATTAATTAAATTAAATTAATGAATTAACACACCTCGGCTAAAACCAAATGGTCAAAATGAAAATAAAGATAGCGTGAGGATCGCACTACATGTATGTGTATACGCTATGCAAGCAATATTAATCTTTGTGATGTTTCGAGTTTCTCGAGTGGCAGCCTCGTACCGGTAAGCGAAGTAATGGCGACACGTTAAGAGATACAGTAAGTCGATGGATGTAGGTGCCTCAGGTCTGTGCTTCGTGGCATTCCTTGGGGGAGGCCTGTGTTCAGCGATGGACTTACGACAGGCTATAATGATAATGATGATTCTGTAAAAATATGGTTCTTCCCCGGTCTAACAAAACGCTCTCGTACTCCAACCATAATATAGCTACAGTGTGGCTCTAACACGTATACAATTATTATAAGCCATTTATTACAGGTATGTAGGTTAAATATCTGAAAACTCCGAAATCCGAATCGCAAGTTTCGGATGCTGGGAGCAGTAAGAACTGGCCCCGGGACGTGATTTAATAACACGAAGCGAGAGAGGGGTCTCGGTTGCGTCCTAAACAGAGATACCGGAACCCTAATAGCTGATGGTAACCACCGTGGAGTTTAAGCCAATAAGAGTTCGGAATAACCTTTATGTTGCTCTCGCAGCCGATGATGTCCATGAGGATTACTTCACGTAAGAAAACCCGAAATCCAAATGCGGAACCCCACACATCAAGTGTTTGTATGGTCTACAAATAATTGTTTCATTTCTGGATGTGTGTTCTTGTGCAAATTATATCTGTAAACTGCCTCCACAGTACAGGAAAAACCCTACTGTGGGGATGACGTTTAGAAGGAACTATTGGAATGTTTCGTTTACAGTGTAGTGACGGTGTAAGAATATGCATTACCTCATATCCTCTCATGGGTGTCTTAAAAGCGACAGACAGAAATTAAAACTAGAGATGGGCAGCATCATCTTACTGATAACAACTTAAAATTATAAAAAAAAACTACGGCTGCCAACCCCCCTGTCAAGCGTGGCAACTATGGTAGAATCCCCCCATATATGAGGCAATCAATGGGGGAGATCTATATTCAGCAATAGACTTTTAGACATAGGCTGTAATGGATGATTTCAATACCTAGAGATCTATGGCCATACGTAACTTTCCCGCCAGATACAATAATTAATGGGGTGATTGAAGTTCCCTCGGGGTGTTTTATCTTACTGATAAACTTTGACGCCTGAGAGTTAACTTTAAATCGTTAATTATAGATTAGGTATTAATGATAGATATACCTGTCCCTTTTTTCAGTGATTTAGCAAAAAGAGTGAAAGCAATTTAAAGAACCTTTTCAATTAACGTCAGTTATATGAGTATTTTTCCCTTCAATGGATTAAAAGTCACAGCAGATCTGAGAGTAATGCGGCCGATGAACTCGCCCAGAATAGTTCAGCCCTACAAACAGTGGAACCTAAACCCAATGGTTCTCCTCCCGTCGATCCCCTTCGGGTACGTAAGGAACTATCGGTATCGTACTAACGTAATCATGCGAAATATGTTAGACTAGGGAAGATCTGACCCCCTTCTTAACCTCCATCTTGTCAGGGCAGGGGGCTTAGAAGTCGTGCCTTGTTCACTCATGGTGAATTAAGAGGTACCTTCAATGCTGAATCGTTATAAAGTACCGGCCTGAGGTGGCCACTCAGACCACTCAGGCTTGAAGACAACTTTTAATGTGTGTTGGTAGCCTGAAGCGAGAGGGATGCCTTCTCCTCCTGCCCACTCCACTGTCGATATTACGAGGCGCCGCTCGCCTTACTCTCCGCGACTAAAACTTGATTGGCGGCGGATCCATTGACCAGATCCGCCGCCAGGGTCAGGACGGCAAGTGCTTAAAATGCTTATTTTTTCTTGCTCCATGGCCACCGCGCATAGAAAACAGAGGGTTTGTTGCACAGGTGAAGTTGAAGGCCGTGGAGGAAGGCACGCCTTGTGCTGTATTTTACCTGAGAAGGAGAAGGGAGAGGAGTGGTCCTCTTCCTAGAAGAGGCTGGTGGTGTGGGATCATAAATGTGTGCGAAAGCGAATCCGCGGCCTTACCAATACGCGGCGAAGGTAGAACACCTTGGGGTTTTAGCCGGTGCTCTCGAACTCGCATGACAGTTATGCGTAGGCATTTACCAGTGTAAAAAAGATAGAAGATACTAGCACAGTTCAATCAGTCAATAAATAATTGAACTGAAAATCTTAGACTTTTTCTTTGTATGTGCAATTTATGTGTAAATGTGCAATTTATATGTAAAACGTTTTTTATAGAATGAAGGTGACAAATGAGCACACAGATGCGGTGGTCCATAGACATTAACATCTATCCTCGAATGAGAATCAAACTATAGATGTATGATTTTAAATAAAAATGACAAAGTGCCACATACGCGATTAAGGTATAGACAAAAACGTTATTACGCTTCTTTTTTATAGGATTAGGGTGACAAACGAGCACACAGTCCACCTGATGGTAAGATGATGCGGCAAATAGACATCTACATCAATCCTCTATTACAAATCAAAATGCAGATGCGTTGTCACCCGTGAGGACTAAGATGGAATGCCTCATTTCCAGTAAAAATGGCCTCCGGCCACCTGCACTCACCAAGCGAAACGCAGAGGTAAACCTCTACTTCACGCTGGTATTCTGTGAGGTCGTGGTACCACCCCGGTTCGAGCCGGCCCATCTGTGCGACAGCAAAAGCTGCCGCTTGGCTCTACCACTGTTAAAGTAAATACGCGTCTTGATTGCTTGTCATTTTGCATTACTTGTAATATTGATCTGATAAACGAAATTAAAGTTCACCTGATGGCAAGTGGCTACTGCAGTCCATGGACACCTGCAACCAACTTCATAAAATGTGCTCCAGGCTGAATTTCGTTCACGGCGGCCAAACTCAGCGGCGTCTAGCCATCTGTGCAGAAGTGGATTAAAGTGTTTAAGTATATACTCAGGTTGAGTATAAATACAGGTGTACTCTCTATTCCTACACTCTCATAGATGGATTGGTAATACGACACCACCAGGAAGAGATCAATCGTAGACCCAAAGGCTTTACGTATTTTCCAATGCACTGGGGTGAAACACCGGGGGCAAGCACAAGGGATGCTACTGCGAATTTCTCGACAGAAAAACCCAAAACCTGATTTTGGCCCCGCCCGGGTTCGAACCCGGGACCTAATCATTAGCTTACTACTGGACAAACAAGACAGTCCAACATTTGTATATTATTATGTAAAGCTATACTAAAGGCTGTCACTTTGTATTTTCTGATATATTAGAAAGAAAACTTAGAAATAAGAGAGAAGAAAAAAGTAACCTTTCAAACGTTAACGGATCTTTGTAAAACTATCATTATCATAAGGCCAATTCCTGATTTCGCAATAAAAGGATTCCTGTCGACGCAAAAATTTAGGCTTACATTTACTACTAACCCTTGTTCAGTTAACCGACACATGCCCAATAAACAAATGTTTTAGTTGGTTAACCACAACCAATATTACTTGTGCTACATACTTAAGAACTAAGTGTAGGTTGATTTATTATTTATTTTATTTACACTTTATTATTCACTTTAATAACAAGTGGTAAAATTAAAAATTTTGTTCAACCGACTTCAATATAAATAATATGAGAACATGATCAATGTAGTCGAAGTCAATTAAGTCAGATCTTGTTCAAATGTATATGCTACCACATGAAAACACTCAAATAAGAAAGAATCATCAATATCGGTTCACCTAGACAAAGTTCTGAGGTAACACACATAAAAAATACAGTCGAATTAAGAACCTCCTCCTTTTTTGAATTAGGTTGAAAAGGATTAGAAAGGGTAGACTTGCCTTTTGGCATTCTCTCCCAGTCAACCCGGGACGTGTGGAAAATAGGGGTAGGTGCTAAAAATTAAACGAACATTTTAATATATTAGAAAAACAAAACTTGCAATACTAAACATATTGATAGAATTAAAAATAGACTAATAAACTCCATATATTCTAATCAATTGCTGTCCTTTCGCTGTTAGTCTCGCTAAACTCAAAAATGGCTCGACCGATTTAGATGATTTTTTTTGTGTATTTTATTAGGTCACTAGATGTTTTAAATTTATATTTGGATCCGGTTTGTGGTGCTGTTGTTGAGGTCCAGAAATAACCCTTGTGAAGGAGAGGCGGGTTCTAATTGTGAATCCAAAACATTCACTAAGCAACTTAATCACACACACAAGATTTAATCAAAATCGGTCCAGCCGTTGAGGAGGAGTTCAGTCACATACACACGAACAAAATAATTCTATAATACTAGCTGACTAGAAGACGTTGTTCTGCCCTTTCCTGAGATGACCTTTCTGCAATAAAAAAATCCTGAAGTACCTAATAAAATGTTTAGGATCCTATCAGATTCTATCGGGATAGAAACTATCCTATCTCTCAAGTTGGACCAAACTGCACACAGTATGTGAAATTTCATTGAAATCAGTTCTGTAGTTTAGGAGTTCATCGCGAACAAAATATATGGCATGTAATTTATATATATATATATATATATATATATATATATATATATAATATGCATGTATTATTCATATCAACCTCTCCCTTAAATCATTGTGTCTAATAATGCAAATTGCATCAAAATCAGTTGCGTGGTTTAAAAGATCTAAGCGTACAAACGGCAGGAAGCAACTTTGTTATTTATTTATTTATTTATTCTTTATTGTACACCAAAATACATAATAACGAGTACAGTTAAATCTTAAGTATAATATGTACAACAAACGGACTTGTTACTCTGAAAGTGATCTCTTAACCTTTGTGTATAGAATTGATGTAAATAATAGTTAAAATAGAAGGGCGCAAACAAAAAAAATGAAAATATATATAAATAAAGGCAAGTGAAATGTATATATAATACAATATAATAAATTAATTGAAAAGAATACGAATAAGTAAAAATAATTTATCTAATAGCGTTCTAAGTAATACGATTTAACGAGACTTTTGCAAGAATGAAGAGATTTAGCACGACGAATGTGGAGGGGTAAAAGGTTTTACAAACGAACAGTAGTGAAAGTAAAAGATTTCGTAAATAATTTAAAATTAAAAATTTTGTACAGCCGACTTCAATATCATCATTATCATTATCATTACAGCCCTTCACAAGTCCACTGCTGAACATAGGCCTCCCCCAAGGAATGCCACAAAGCACGGTCCTGAGCCACCTGCATCCATCGACTTCCTGCATGTCTTACCAGGTCGTCACTCCATCTCTTGGGGGGACGCCCTACACTTCGCCTACCGGTACGAGGCTGCCACACGAGAACCTTTCTTCCCCATCGGTTGTCGGTTCTTCGAGCTATATGGCCGGCCCACTGCCACTTCAGCTTACTAATCCGTTGGGCTATGTCGGTCACTCTGGTTCTACTACGAATATCCTCATTTCTGAGTTTATCACGCAGAGAATCTCCGAGCATAGCCCTCTCCATAGCTCGCTGAGCGACCTTGAGCTTCCTCATCCGGCCAGCAGTGAAGGACCACGTCTCAGTTCCGTATGTCATCACTGGCAACACGCACTGGTTGTACAATTTCGTTTTAAGGTTTTGAGGTATGTCTGACGAGAAGATGTGTCGTAGCTTCCCGAACGCTGCCCAGCCGAGTTGAATCCGTCGATTGACCTCTCGGTCGAAGTTGGACTTACCTAGTCGGACTATTTGTCCCAGGTAAACATACTCGTCAACAACTTCGAGCTTAGTGCTCCCAACAACTACCGGCATAGGTGTGACATGGACATTAAACATAATCTTTGTTTTTCCATGTTCATCTTAAGACCTATCCGTTGGGAGACACTATTGAGGTCATTGAGCATAGTGCTTAGATCCTCCAGCGATTCTGCCATAAGGACTATATCGTCGGCAAATCGAAGGTGAGTGATGTACTCACCATTGATGTTAATACCGTATCTTCTTCAATATAAAAGACTTCAATATAAGCGACTTCAATATAAGTTATTTGAGAATAACTCAATATCCATTGATCTGACCTTGATAAAATTCATATGGGACCACACGAGAACTATCTATCAGCTTTCATATAAAAAAAGAATCATCGAAATCGGTTCCCCCAATACAAAGTTATGAGGTAACACAAATAAAAAAAAACATACACTCGAATTGAGTACCGTCTCCTTTTTGGATTTCGGCAGAAAAGGAGGAAAAGTGCAAAGGAGTAGAGAGAGAAACATTGACAAAGAATTGAATCAACCGATTATGGGAAAGGGATAGATAATAGAAACGGCCTTTTAAATAATGGGGAGTGAAGAGATTAAACAGCACACCATACAATGCTTAGAAAATGTGATTATTTCTGCGAAGGCGGATCAGAAGCCATTTGATCTATTTTCGAAATTCAGAGATGTGATCATAGTTGCGAAGCCCAAATATGAATCTAATACATTAATTTTGAATGCACTCAAGCTTATTAAGCTGCTCCTCGGTAATATCAAGATACCAAATATCAGCATAGTCAAGGATAGGCAGAAGTAGAGAATAGGCGAGCGAAACTTTAGTTAGTGTGTCATCCCAGTATAAGACAATTCATGAAGAAAGTGAAGAATTCCTCGTTTAATAGGCTGTAATAATGACGAAAATGACGATGATATTTAATGAATCTTTGATATAGTAGGTGTAACGTTAGGTAATTTTAACTTACTTTTCTTACAAAAAGATAAATTTGTTTTCAATTTTCTTTATGAATTCTACAATTATTCATCCTATAAAAATCTTCCGCGAATTATGAATTTCCTGCCGATAACGAGCCCCGGCCCGCCCCACATTTACAACCATCTTGTTTCGACCGAATTTATGATTTGTTGCTTATGAAAGTTTTTATTGCTGTGCTTTTATTTAAGTGAATTATGTAAATATTTCTGCCTTAATACGACAATATTAAGAATAAAAAAACCGTTCTCATCATTTCCTTCTTGTACTAGCTAAAGTTGTTTGCACTCTAACAATTAACAATAATTTAATAATTTACATAAAAAGCGACAGTAACCTAATGGCGCGGTATGGACCGCGAACGCAAAAGATCGTGGGTTCGAATCCGCCATTCAGCTATTTTCATTACCACTCCTAAGTCGTAACACGAGCATTTAAAGCTTACCAGGTGTTGTAAAATAGAGTATGAGTAATGTTATATGGCAGATATTCCAATATAAGGCAATGTATGAGAGAGGATTATGTTCAACAGTGGACTTTTGATAGTATGTAATGGATAGAATATTTTACGTGATAGAGCCATGCTGCTGCTATATTAGTAGTATATTTGTAGCACGAATGGGTCGGCTCGGTCGGGAAAGGACCACGCTCTCACTGAATATCAGCGTAAAATATCAGCTTAACACGGTCTGATGTGTTTCGTGTGATGAGTGTAGAGAACCCGCTACCCATTTTACTATAAAAGAGGCATTCCATCTTAGTCCCCACGGGTGACAACGCATCTGCATTTTGATTCGCAATCGGGGATAAATGTAGACGTTAATGGGCCACAGCAACCATTTACTATCAGGTGGACTGTGTGCTCGTTTGTCACCCCTATTCTATTTTAAAAAAGAACTACAGGCAGTGAAGGATACGATCTTTAGTGCTCAGAGGTGACAACGCATCTGTCGCCTTCTTTGTTTGAAGTTTGTTGCAGGTGTTCATGGACTACAGTAGGCACTTACCATCAGGTGGACAGTGACTTCATTTGTCACTTCAATTTTTTTATAGGAGTTTTTGGATATTTTGATAATCAGTTACTCCAGAAATACTGATCGTATAAAAAATTCAAGGAAGGTTTTAAAAACTGCATGACATTTCTCATAAGGCACTACGAGTGGCTTAATACGAAAAAAAATTTTGACGCGATAACTTCGACTGAAAAAAAAAATATTCGCATTTTGAAGTATATTTGAATAATTTGGTATTACTTTGAATAAATGATAAATAACGTCGGTAATTTTTCAACCTTAAAGTGTTTCGGAATATCCCTCAGAAATTCAAAGCGCTGTGATTTTTTCGTTGAATTTATCGTTTTCGTAAAATAAAATATCAACATTATGACCAAATTTTCGGTTCTCATTCATTTTTCAGTAGTTTCCTTCGGATCGTACCAGATCCAAACATGATTTTTTTATAGAAGAGGGGGCAAACGAGCATGCGGCTCACCTGATGGTAAGTGACTACCGCCGCCCATGAACAACCGTAACATCAGGGGAATTGCAGATATGCGTTGCCGGCCTTTTAAAAAAGAGTAGGGTCTTTTCTTGAAGGTCCCTAAGTCGTATCGGTCCGGAAATATCGCTGATTGTAAACTATTCCACAAGGAAGTTGTGCAAAGAAGCAAACATCTTCTAAATCGCACAGTGGTGGACCGCCAATCATCCAGATGGTGTGGATGGTTTCGGGAGTTCTGTCGCGATGTGCGTTCGTGAAATTTGGCGGAATTACTCACGTATTATGAAAGTAACGGCTAGCGTTTAGATCCTGTGCAATCACGGTAAATTAAGGTTGTCAGTCTTTGGAATTTGGAAAAAAAAACTAGAAGTCTTTTGAATACTAAAAACCAGTGGAATGATTAGTAGGACAAGTTACACCTATCCAGTTTGAGAATAACTTCATTAATTATTATATCTTTTAAACAGTTTTTTTTTATCTATTATTATATACATATTAAAAAATTATACAAATTTCCAGAAAATATACAAAATTTGAAACGCTCAAAGTTCAAAAACTTTATTAAACTAAGTTTGTATACATAGGTTTATTATAATATTAAGGAATTTATGCATAATAATATCCCCTGGGAATGAAATGAAGTATTTTAATTGGGTTTGTGTTGTTAATTGTGTAACATACATGATTGTAAGCTGTTAAAAAAAATACTGCTGCGTTTCTTGGTGGTTATTCCCAGGACACAGGTATATTTTTCGAGCCAGTGTCAATTAAAAAAAAATATTTTCAATAACTATTATTTATAATATATATTGAATAAAATGGTTCTGTTTCTGTTTTATGAAATTTATATCGACGAACTAAGAAATTGAAACTTTAATGCTTAATTTTTCAGTCTACTATAGTTTTTGTGATGAGGCTCCTCTAATCGGAGAAAGAACGTCTAAAGAAAATCCAGTTATTTTATTTTCCATCGTTTCGAAGGTATAATATAATATGTTTTTGCAACAGAAATACATAATATAATTTATTTAGTAGCGGAAATATATGAAATTTAAACTTAAATACACAAACCATGAATACACCGTAAATCGTGAATAAACCGCTTTATAGTATAAATTAGCTAGGCAATTAAATCAGTATCCGACTTCTAAATGCAGTCGTTTGTTATGTAATTGAGAGGTGTATAGGTTGAAATTGAGTTAAAACATAGAGAGTTATAAAACTAAAATAGAGGTTCATTGGGCTAGCACAAAATATTTCAACTTTATTTATTTTACGGATTTTATCACGTTTAATCTTTTTTATATCCTCAACGTTTCGGTTACTTTACAACACCATAGTCACGGGGGGGGGGGGGGGGATTGAGGTGTTTGACGGCCTGATGTCATAGTTAACGTAGATTATTATAATGTGAAGGAGACATGGTATCTAAGAGGCTTGGCTTTACTCTCTTTAAGCTTTATAAGAGCTGCTTCCTACTTGTATAACACTATTTCTCATTCCTCAAAGGTTTGCTGAAATACAACTCTATACACTCATACTCCATATTACAACACCTGGTAAGCTTTAAATGCTCGTGTTACGACTTAGGAGTGGTAATGAAAATAGCTGAATGGCGGATTCGAACCCAAGATCTTTTGCGTTCGCGGTTCATACCGCGCCATTAGGTTACTGTCGCTTTTTATTTTATATTAGTGTTGTTAGTGATAAACACGTCTTTGTAATATACAACGTTGTTGTCATTACACGTTTCAATTTTCATCATCATCTTTTGTTTTTTTGTTTCTTAACTATTATATCCCAGTGGACTACTACCTTACCTGATGATAATTGGTGATATGGGCAGAGATGTCAAAGTGAACTGACATAGCTTAACAAAAGCCTATTTATTCTTGCGTTGAAGATACCACATTGGGATCGGGTGGAAAGACGGGTGCCGGCAAATGTGGAGTTCGCTTCCTTACTGTATGCATGACGAACGGTGTCGACAGTATCGATATCGGTTCGAATGCGTGGTATGTCCACAACAAAGGAGTGTAAACTGGCAGAGCGTCTAATAGTCCGATAGTGAAAGGGAGAGGGAGGAATAAAGTCGTGCAATTCCTGCGCACACTTTTCGAAACATTATCTGTGGAACACCGAAATGTATAATATATACTACTGGCGGCTGGCTACTTTGCGTCCGTATTAGAGACTAGTAAGATTGGCTCTAACCACAATTAAGACAACAATACGCCTCTTAGCACGTTTTTCCACCGAGTCAAAAGCTGTCATGAGGCATTTTGCACCGCCGATCCATATATAAAAGTAAAAGTTATAAAGTCCATATATGGCAGCAATAAACTGTGTACAATAAAGAGTAACCGAATTAACCATGTAGTGGTGTTATAAGAATATCCAATACCTTATGTCGCCCCGTGGAAGTCGTTAGAGGCGCCAATGAAATATAGACTAAAGAAATTAATAATTTCAATTCAGTCACTGCCACACCAACAGTATTGGTCGTATTTCTTAATGCAGATTTACTACGTGCAAATTATTCCACTCGTTTGGTGTATGCATTTTGAATGCCGAAGCAACACTAATATAACTACAAAGTAGAATCTATAGCCATTGGCATTAATCCACTTCCTGCATCAGGTCGTTAACGCGTATACCTAGCTAACACTGTCAGTATTCCTCTCATAGCCATATGCTAATCTGTGGAACTCAAAACCAAAGAAAATTAAAAGTAATTTAAAATTAAAAGTTTTGTACAGCTGACTTCAATATAAGTTATTAAGAACCATTAAAAAACTATTGGTCTAACCTTGATCAAATTCATATGAAACTATACGAGAAGTACCAGCTTTCAAAAAAAAAGAATCATCGAAATCGGTTCACCCAGTAAAAAGTTATGAAGTAACACACATAAAAAACATACAGTCGAATTGAGTACCGTCTCATTTTTGGAAGTCGGCAGATAATTTAAGTTGTCAACATTCCGCATTTTACTCAGTAAGCAAAAGGATTTTTTTCATATTTAGGTGACTTTTTGTCTATTAAATTTTTACTTTAATAGAAAGATAAGCTCATCGACTGTAAAAGTTGCAAAATTGCTATAATCAGATCGATAAAAGTCTTCATGTAGGCGTAGGCCTAGCCAATCATATTTTTCCTTTTTTTTCTAATGTATTTTTTATCTTAAAAAAGTTACCCCACACTGGGATTTTCTCCAGTATCGTGGAGGCAGCTTACAAACATAAATTGCACAAGAACAAACATCCAGACTGGGAACAATTGTTTATAGGCCATACAAATATTGAGGTTTGTTCAAAAGCCACTCTTGGCAGATGGATTGCAGATTCATTTCATAAATGACAGATGTTTGTACCGCCTTATTTTGTTAGTCTGACATCTTTATTGCGTTTCCTGCTGCTCCATGATGGAATCTAACAAAAATCCGCGGGGTGATATGTGGTGGTGAATCTTTTAACGCAATAATTATGAGAACGTCCCGCTCTTTTGCTTGGGTAGGATTTAATAA
This sequence comes from Parnassius glacialis, assembly GCA_033319125.1. Lineage (NCBI taxonomy): Eukaryota > Metazoa > Arthropoda > Insecta > Lepidoptera > Papilionidae > Parnassius > Parnassius glacialis. The sequence continues at coordinate 38,205,868 of JAVANC010000003.1, read as the reverse complement.
TGCTATTAAGATTAAAGCAGCAATTTTAGCAGGGATGGTAGATATGATAAGGATATAGAACGACGAGTGAATGCAGGAAATAGATTGAATGGGGCTATACACTCTATTGTGAAAAGTCAGAATGTGTCCAAAAAGGCACGTTTGGCAATTCACAATGCTGTGTTAGTGCCTACTTTAATGTATGGTAGTGAAAGTTGGGTGTGGCAGAAGAAGCACGAGAGTAGAATAAATGCCGTAGAAATGCGGTTATTACGTAGTATGCTAGGGCTGAATCTGAATGACAGGGTGAGAAATAGTGTGATTAGAGAAATGTGTGGTTTGCAAGATGATGTTGTGACTAGGATTAAGAAAGGAATGCTTCGGTGGTTTGGTCATGTAGAAAGAATGAATGAGGAAAGAGTGACAAAGCAAATTTATGTTGCAGAGGTGAATGGCAGAGTCGAGAAGGGTCGCCCTAGGCGAAAGTTTATCGACCAAATTGGCGAAATATAGAAAATGGGCCAAATTAAGAGTACCTTTAACCGACGAGCGTGTATCCGTAGGTATATGGATGTGTAGGAAGCGAGAGAGGTGTGTCAGGATCGTGCTAAATGGAATTCCATAGTCTCTGCGTACCCCTCTGGGTGACAGGCGTGAGTGTTTATGTTATGTTATTAAAGGTGATCACCGCAGTGTATTTATTTTTTGAATATTTATATTTTTTAATCTAAAAATATTACGGATAAAATGTAGCGCTAATCACTGCTGGCATCGCTATAATATGTCTGTTAGTGAAGTTTTATTACAATCGTTACAGCCATTTTGAAGATTATCCTGGTCAGACTGAGAGACATACAAAATTAAAAAAAAATCGGTTGTCTGTAAAGTCGGTTTACTGACGATAGTTGAACGTGACAACGTCATAAGAAATATTTAATATCGAAAGAATCATTACCTTTATCTACGCAATTATCGTTACTATAAACAATTGACACCACATTCGCTCGCACAGTCGCTCGTTCCGCGTTCTCGCTTGCAATTTAAATGGAACGCCTAGGTAACGCCGCATGAGTCATGTTTTTTTCGTGCCGGCAGCCAGCGTTATCGATTTATAAGACGTTGTCACGTCAAAATGTTTTAATGGAATGAAAATAATCCCCTCAGCTCAATAAAAGGCAGTTTTTCCATATACAGGCAGACACTTCAACTTTATTTATTATATATTATAGTAATTTATTCCATAAACTATATGCATTGTGCTGGACAACATAATTAAAACAAAAAAAAAACGTTATTCGTATTTACTTCAATTTTTTTTTTATAGTATAGGGTGACAAACGAGCACACAGTCCGCCTGATGGTAAGTGGTTGCTGTGGACCATAGACATATACATCTATCCTCGTTTGCGAATCAAAATGCAGATGCGTTGTCACCCGTGGGGACTAAGATGGAATGCCTCTTTTCCAGTAAAAAGATTTTCCGGTTCTATAGACTCACCATACGAAACAGTAGCGTTAAGCTGCTATTTTACGCTGGTATTCCGTGAGAGCGTGGTCCTTCCCTGGTCGAGCCGACCCATTCGTGCTACATCTATACTACTAATATAGTTGCAGCATGGCTCTACCACGTTGAAAATGTCTTTGAATTAATTAATAATTAAATTATTCATGCAATATCATTCTTTAACAAATTCAATGTATTAATTCACTGATTAGAAACTTTTTCCAATATAAAAGATTTCAAGTTTTTTTTAACTATGTTAACATTTTTACGGTTAACTTTTGTATCTTTCGTAAATAACATTTCCGTGAAGCAAGTCGTTTACAACTGGAGACAAGTCTCGGCAGTCTATAAATAAACCGTCCTAATCCTTACTAGTAGTTGCACGAGTGTGGTCCTCGGAGACGATGAATCTTTCCGCAGTACAGTTGACTGGACTGCTTGATAAACGACAAGGCCGTCTCTCACAAAACCACTGTTTCTTTTTGAACGAAAATTAATTAGAACGTCACGGAATTTCGCTTTTTTAATATGAATTAAAATTTTGTAAATACTCTACTTGCTAGAAATGCCATAAATATTACTAAAATTATCCTAAACCACCTCAAAAATTCATAAAATACTGAAAGGAACAGAATTGTGGATTGGTATAACTTTTTAAAATTATTATTCGATAGCGATCCTAAAGTTTCCAATTATGTTGCGTTTTATCGTAAATCGAAATGCAACAATGACAAATAGCTCGGGCCAATCAAAAAATTCGAATTCAAGTAACGGTCCTAAACTTCTTTAATACACAATATTTAACTTTACCCAGTAGTACCTTTTATGTATATTTGTAATTATCTTTCAATATAGAAATCCTGTGTCATCCTTTAATTCTTGAATTAATACAATTAAAGTCAAGATCATTTATTTTGGGAATTCGACTACATCAATTTATTATATACATCACCCAAGAGCTTCTGCCGCATCCAGGATCAGGATCTTGGGCAAACAATTAAGCTACTATTACATTAAATATCATGTCCATCATCTAATCACAAAACAGTCCATGGGCTGTTATTATGTATGAGTTGTATATTAAGATTATTCAACAGTGGTAGAGCCATGCGGCAGTTTTTGCTGTTGCACGGATGGGCCGGCTCGAACCGGGGTGGTACCAAGACCTCACAGAATACCAGCGTGAAGTAGAGGTTGTAGTGTTATGCTACTTACAAATCATTTGACATCTATTTTTCCATTCTGTTTTTGATTTTCTGCATTTATATTTTGCATCACCTTTATTTCCATAGGATTCTGTAACGTTTTTATACCATAAGAACACAATAACAAATCATTTTCACTTCGTATTTTCACGCTACCAGCACTTTTTAAATCGGTGTCAATGCAGTCTAACTTTTTCGATCTTTTATTTAGGTCTCCGTAACTCTGCAATTTCGGGTTTCGTGCGCGCTGTTGCGCTACCTTTTTTCCTATATCAATAATATCTCATTTATTACTTAAATCTTGCCGTTTCTTAATTACGAGCCTGAAACCAAAAATTGACATGTTTTGACATCGTTGTTTATCTGGTTGTCATGGCAATTTTTATTCAAATTCGTTACCGGTCTGATGTTTTTACTTCAATACTTCCACATAAATACTCTTTTCCTCTTGGCCAAAATTTGTTTTTAATTTAAATAATTTCCCGTTCTCTCTAAAAAGGTATAAAAGCCGAACAATCGGCCAATAAAGGGAGTCTCGCTTCAGCTTTCAAACTGGAAGCATCTCCTAAAGGCCTTATCTCGGGGCCGCACTGCTCCGGGATCCTGCAAGCCTTTGCCTTCACCTGAAGTCGTCGTCTACGCCTTCACCTACTAGTGCCCGCGCTATCTCTTGCCGCTGTGCGTGCTTGCTCCAGGCGCTGCGAGCGTTTACTCCAGGTGCTGAGAGCGCCTAATCAAGGCGCAGCGTGTGCCTACTCTGGGCGCTGCGTGTGCCTACTCCAAGCGCAGCGTGTGCCTACTCTGGGCGCTGCGTGTGCTTACTCCAAGCGCTGCGTGTGCCTACTCCAGGCGCAGCGTGTGCCTACTCTGGGCGCTGCGTGTGCCTACTCCAAGCGCTACGTGTGTCTACTCCAGGCGCTGCGTGTGCCTAGACCAGGCGCTGCGTGCCACCACCGCCAAGCGCGGTGTGCCACTTTGATCTTCAGGCTCCGCTTCAGTATTCATCTATCTTTATTTTCTATTTAATTGTAATTCACGTCACCCATCACTATCATCATACTTCATTTTTTTTATATAAAATTGTAAATATCTTTTTAAAATTTTAAATATATTATTTTTTTGTTCTATTTTTGTTGTTTCGTTGTTTGTTAGGTTAGGTTCTTTTGTTTTCTAATTGTTGCTTCACGACAAGGTTTACCTCTGCGTTTCGCTCGGTGAGTGCAGGTGGCCGGAGGCCCTTTTTACTGGAAACGAGGCATTCCATCTTAGTCCTCACGGGTGACAACGCATCTACATTTTGATTTGTAATAGAAGATAGATGTAGAAGTCTATAGGCCGCAGCAACCACTTACCATCAGGTGGACTGTGTGCTCGTTTGTCACCCTATTCTTATAAAAAAAAGAGAAAAAAAAAGTGTAAAGTTACAAAATTAGTGTTGCCTTGTTGCTGAACTAGTCCTTAACATACTAGCCTGCATTTGTGCAGTGGGCCGAGATTTATTTTAAACTAGCTGTTCTCCGCGGCTTCGCCCGCGTGTAATTTAGGGTTTAAATTATGTTCCGCGGAACCCTCATTCTTTTTCTAAAACATAAGTAGCCTAAGTTACTCCTTATAACATCAGCTATCTGGCAGTGAAAGTCCCGTCCAAATCGGTCCAGCCGTTTCGGAGATTAGCAGGAACAAACACACAGACAGACAGACAAAAATTTTAAAAATTGTGTTTTTGTTATAAGTACCATATATACTTTCATATGCTTTTAGTAAAAAGCTATTATTTTGACATTACCAACAGACACTTAAATTTTATTTATTAGGTCCTTACATAATATGAAATAGGCGTTTTGTACGGGAGAAATATAAGGTATTTTTTTTTGTAAAATATATTTAATTAATCAAAGTATGCACCGTTGTTATCTATGCACTTTTGCCATCTCATAGGTAGTTCATTGAACCCTTTACTAAAAAAACCATGGGAGCGAGAATCAATAAACTCTTTGAAGGCGGTTTGGACTGCCGCATCGGAGTTGAATTTTTTTCATTGTAAAAAGATGTCCCAATTCCGGAAAAAATAGTAATCTGTTGGAGCAAGGTCCGGGAAGTACGGTGGATGTCGCAGACATTCCAGTTGTAGCTCATCTAACTTAGTCGTTGTTTGTTGTACTGTGTGTGGTCTTACGTTGTCGTGAAGCAGCAGTAGCCTAGAGCGATTGAACAATCTCGGTTGTTTAGCAGCTAATTCTTCCTTCATAACATTGCATTATCAAAGCGCTTGAGGAAATATACGTGTAACGTTGGTAGCTTATTTTGTGGGCAAAATTTAACAGGAAAATGGTATTGCTCACTAAAAAACCCACATCACACAAGTCTACTGCTGAAAATAGGTCCCTCTTAATAGATTGCCTCATAGGGGTGATATTTCCCAAAGTACTTAATCACTATGCCAATGCTATTTTCCTCTGTTGCCTGTTATGTCATGGATATTCCTCTACCGCCACTTTACGATTATAAATTGTTGGGCATGTGTGTGTGTGTGGCTGCGCCCACCGCTAATTATTGTGTGAACAATAAACAGTGTTAAGCTACCCAGCGATCGTATCACTTGTCCGTCCCTATATCTTACATAAATGAATGAATAAATGAATTTTGTTTAATATAAATAAGTGTTTCTCGTGTACTTATACTAGAAATCTAGAAAACTAGTAAATAACACCTAAAGGCATTAAGTCCGCCCTTTGTAACTGTATACCTTAGGTGCGTCGACGCACGAAGTAAAGATGAGCTTTATTTTTCTAGTACGCGCTAGCCGAACGAGCAAGTGCATCACAAGCCCATTGCTGAGGCATAGGCCTGCTTCAAGAAACACCGCAAAGTATGTTGCTGAGTCACCTGCATCCATCGAGTTCCAGCATCTCCTACTTAATCGTAACTACATCTATTAGGGGGCCGCCCTACACTTCGCTTACCGGCACGAGTCTGCCACTCGAGTACCTTCCGTCATCGGCGGTTGTTTGTTCTTCGAGCTATTCAGTCGCCATATTTCCACTTCAGCTAACTGAATTGTTGCATTATATCGGTTTATTTAGTTCTACAGTGGATATCTTCAAAACAAAGCCAAAGAAAAGAGTAGCCCTCCCTGTAGTTGGTCTCTAAGCAACCTTGAGCTTCCAACCTGACAACATATGGAGCTGAGATGTGACCCTTCACTATGATGTGCAAAAAAGTGAAATTAAATATTTATAATAATGAACGAGTAAAGAGTTTGTGAAAGATATAATAAAAATGAAGTAAATAGTAGGAACCAAGAAATTAACTAAAATAGGTCATGCGGTTAGATGGAGAGTGCAAAGAAAAAGATAATATAATGCAGTACATACTACAATTAACAGTGTTATTAATAAGATATTATTTCAGCCCTCGAGTCAATTTATGTTAGTTATGTTGTAATGTAACAACTAAGTAATATTATTGTTTCAGTAATGTAGTTAATACCAATTTTTTATAATTAATAGAATCAGACGTTACTTTGCGGGAATCCATTACAATAAAGATGTTAAATGTATTTTATTAGTTAAGATAACATGTTATGTCTCACCTAGTTTTAAGACCACCTCTCGCATTACCTGAATCGCGTACACGTACTCGCCATCCCTAATTCCAGGACCACAACTCCCAACACCACTATACAAGAAAATACACCATCTTTGATGATACGACACGTGTTTCGTCTTTAAACGAAGCATTCTCAGGTGAAAAGCTCTTCATACATAATTTTATTTTATTACGCGGATCTTAGATAATTAATACATATGATATTAATACAGCTACTCTTAAAAACTAATATTCAAAGACTTGAGGGTAAAATAAACGTTATAAAATTCGTTAAAATAATTTTATTCATTGTGTTGTATTCGCGTACGAGGAAACATTATAATCTTTACTGATATTTTAAAGAGAAAAAGGGAATTTTGTGAGTTTGTGTGAAGTTCGAGGGTAATCTTCGGAACCATTTGAAAAATACTTTCACTCATTAAAGGCACGTTATTTCAGATGAACATGGGCTACGTATTATGTGTATATATTCTATCTAAGAATTATGATGTTATTCGTCCATTTATTCGAAAAAAAAACTTGGTTTTTAAGAGTTTCGGCGGCTTGCCCTTTGTCAATTCTAAAAGGTGCACGAAAATAATAAACTAGATATTTTATCTAGAAAAGTTTAAAAAAAGGTTTATCTTCCAAGGATTTTTAATTTATTTATTTGCTTTGAATTATGTTACATTAGATAATTAAATACTATGTATGACATACTAAGTCTATAGCAAAATCGCTTTTTTTTTCTTGGAAATTTTAGGTTTTTAAAAATTAACATATTAAAATTAATTTGTATTCAATCATTAATTCAGGAATAACAAAAAATCTATTTCTTGATTTAAATCTATCAGTGTTATAAAAAAAACACAAATTAAGAATATTAATTAAAGAATATTACCAATGTCAGTAAATAATAAAAATGTCAATTATAAGCTTTATCTTACCAAAATTGTCCTCAGTAGTTTAGTAATTCGTTTACCGGGAAAAATGTATTTCAAAAAAATCAACTGATATATTTTTTTATTTTTATATGTAGATCTTTAATTGTGTGCGTTATTTTATTTTATATTATTTTACCCAACCAGTAACAACTTGTGCTGAAGCGTTTACCTTTTGGTACTTCGTTAATTACTTTTAGTACGTTTGGTATTTCGATACCATTTTTCTTTACCACTCTTGCGCGACAAAATATTTATGACGGCGCTTGACGCGGCGGTCACATGTTGGTCCCTCTAGACCAGGATATGCAGAGGATCATTTTATTATAATACTTCAGAAAACGGAACGCAGACAAAAATGTGCAATAACTTGAAATTTTAAATTAAATTATGCCTACCTTATATACAAAATAGATAATTATTCAACCTGAGCAAAGCCGAAAAGGGGCCACTGGTGTTAAATAAAATTAAATACAAAATAATTATAATTAATTTGTAAAATAGTGTTTCCAACAATCTTAAAATTTTAACTGGACGCCTATAGAATATAGAATAGAATAGAATAGAATAATTTTTAAACAATATAGATCACATGTGTAATTCTTATTGAAAGTCATTTTTACTTTACCACTGGTTCGTAAAAAACCTCTGTCCTGGGAAAAACCAGCAAGAAACCCAGCGGGACTTTTTTTAAAAGCATATTTTACAATAATGATTGGTAGATACAAAATTTATTTTAGAAACAGCTTGGAAGAGACCACCTCATTCCCAGGGGTTTATTATCAACCATATATTAATTTGTACTATAATAACCCTTTTTATACAGTTTCAACTTAACAAAACATTTAAACTTGGTAATAGAGAGAGCCTGTACACTTTCCGGGACCCTGTTGTAATAGCGTATACTGTGGAGTCGAGAAACTGGTATCACTAGCTTGTGTTTGTTCCTAGGGTTTACAGAATGTACATCACTTTTTTACTAAAGCTACCTTTGTTTTTGTGAACATACATTAAATTTTCGTAAATATACTGAGAGGCCAAATTTAATATATTTATTTTTTTAAATTTATCTCTAAGAGACTCTCTTGATTTTTGGTTGTAAATAGCTCTAATGGCCCTCTTATGTAAAACAAAAATAGTTTCTGAATCAGCCGTATTTCCCCATAGCAAAATCCCATAAGACATTATGCTAATGAAATAACTGAAATAAACTAATCTAGCTGTCTCGACACTTGTGAGACCTCTAATCTTTTTACAACATAGGCTGCAGAACTTAGTCTGCTTGCTAGTTTGGACATATGGGGGCCCCACTGAAGCTTTGCGTCGAGAGTGATGCCAAGAAAAACAGTGGATTCAACAGGGCGCAATTCTTTCCCATTTAAAAACACATTGGTACTCAGATTTTTAACATTCGTTGTTATAAATTCAATACTTTTAGTTTTATTTCCGTTTAAATGCAGATTATTAACGTTAAACCAATGCAGTAATTTTGATATAGCATTATTCACTTACTCACATTTAAATGATTGACGTTTAGGTTTAAAAATCAGGGAAGTATCATCAGCAAATAATACTTTATCACGATTATCCCCTACATTATCCCCTACTTATATTCGTGTTACCATAATTTATAACTACATAATATGCCAAATTTATTATGTAGCGAAATAATTACTGACAAAAATAAATATGACAGACAGAGACCAAATCGATTCCATAAATGATTTGCTAATTTTGACCCTGGACGCAATAGATATAATTAAATAATAAAGATGGCAAATTTAATCAATAAATTTGAAATTGAAATCAATTCTCAGGACACTTAATCGATATGATGATCTAAATACAATTTGCCGCTGGAGACTGTGACATCTCCGACTTCCTCTCAGGTCACGGGACTGCAATCTCCCGAGTAACCTAATTATAGGCGTGCTCAGATCTTAAGCCTTCGTAAAATCAATTTCAAGGCGGTGGCAATCAATTATATTACATTTCTAATTAGGGTACGTTTATAGATAATTACTGCCATGTTTATGTTTCACATATGAGACGAAAAGAAATTGTACGACACGTTAAAGTTTTGGCGGTTAAATGAACTCGAGTGAGTAACGCCACAAAAACATAACCATTAAAAAAGCCAAGTCTCGCAACTCAGTTCTGCTACCGTCTAACAACATCTTATAGTGAATAAATCAATATAAAAAAAACTTTTTTTGAAATTAATAGATTGACTAGGCTACGGATTCTCGGGTAATTTAGTCTACTTAATACTTAACGGGGTTTGGTACAACTTCATAAGACATGTCCCATTCTTGCTTTTTTATTCCGCTGACTATTTTATAAGTTACCTTTGAACATAATTATATCTCAGTACCTATGTATATCTATAATTCCATTATATTATACATATACAGGTACACTGATTACTGGTACTATAATAGGATTATCCGAGGTTCGAAGAGAGGGCGAGGACACGGTAATCCTCGAATCCCGCAACTTGGTATATCACCAGGAGGCGACCATCTGTCCCAAGGAGGTGTCGAATTTATCGGCCACAAGTCTCTAGTTAACAACATTAAAGATTGGGAGTGTGTCGACGAAGTTTGCGTACCTTATACTCAGAATCACCAAACGGTATTCGTTAAAGGTTATACAGGTTTGCGCACCAACCTCGGCACACCCCGATGAGGAGGTAGAGGAAATGTATGAGGATATCTCTAGAGCCATGCATTTCTCTAAAACCCACTATACGGTGTTAATGACGTGAGACGTGTTGCCAAGTGCAGCATGATATAGATGCGGTCGTTGGGTGGTCGCACGACAATGGTATCATTTTGAATTCAGAAAAAACTAAATTACTTATCATACACTCCCCTTACTTAAAGCCTTTAAATTCACCTCCGTTTATGTATACTCATAGTTGTTTTTGCATTCATGATAACCTATTTAATTGTAAATGTAATCCTATTGAAAGGGTAGATCGCGTGACGTATCTTGGTGTTGTTGTGGATTCAGTATTTTCATGGTCATGTCATGTGGATTTCATATGTAATAAACTAAGATTTCTTCGGAGTGAGTTCTACCACTTAAGTTTTAAAGTACCAGTTACTACATTGAAAACACTTTATTTCTTATTTATAGATTTCGTTCTCAGTTATGCTCTTGACAGTTATGGTCTTACATTCAAAAGTAATATTGAAAAGCTGGAAGCTCTTCAGATTAGATTTTTTAAATTACTCGTAAACAAAAAAACTAAAGCTAATTGCAAAGGTAACTACTCTCAATTATTTAAAATTTGTAAGATTCTACCGGTTAGTTTAAAGCATAAATATCTACTGGATATAAATAACCATGACTGTCAAAAGCTAAACTTGACGATTGTAAAACAGAATCAAGGTACCCGATCGATGTCCGAGGGTAAGTTCGAAGTACCTAGAATAAAAAACTACTTTGGAGATAGACCATTAAAGAAACAAATACCGTATATTCTGAATAGTCTGCCCAAAGATATTCGACACGAGACTATGAAAAATGTATTTAAAAAGATGGTTTATAGACACTTTTTATCATTATGTAATTAAGAACAACACACTGTCAGCTACAATAGACCTCATAACTAAAGTGAAACTCAACATTGATAAAAAACAAATAGCACTAGGAGTCTTCATAGATTTAAAGAAGGCCTTTGATACAATTAGTCACGACATATTATTAAAGAAACTATCTGACATTGGCATTACGGGAACCGCTAATGAGATACTCAGATCTTACCTCACTAATCGTCGGCAAGTGGTTAAGATCGGTGAAACACAGAGTGGGCCCGGGGTTGTGTATTTTGGTATACCTCAGGGTTCGATTCTGGGGCCTCTCTTGTTTCTTATATATATTTAAATAATATAAAAGATCTCGGGTTTAAGGGAGACATAACGTTATACGCCGATGACACCACTCTATTCTACTTTGGCCATTCTATATACTCTGTTATTAAAGACGCACAAAATGACTTAGATCTTCTAAATATCTGGTTTCAATGCAATCGGCTAACTATAAATATATCAAAAACAAACTATATAATATTCACAGCAAAAAACAAAAAATATCATATTATACACCATTGAAAATAAATAATCAAATTATAAATAAAGTTGATGAACAGAAATATCTTGGACTGATCCCTAGACTCACATTTAACATGGAAACCACATATTTCTAAAATAAAAACAAAATTAACTTCTCTTTCTGGAGCCCTACGGGGTATGATGTTTACCGCACCGAATTCGATATAATATATATATATATATATATATATATATATAACTCTCTCATAAAACCGCATTTAGAATAGTTGACTGAAATTTGGGGCACTGCTGCAAAAACAAATCTAGAACCACTACAAAGGTCACAAAATAAATTAATTAAAACATTGTTTAAATATGATTTCCTCACACCAACAAATCTACTATATAAAGAAACAAAATTATTAAATATAACTCAAACCTATATATATAAAACTTGTATATTAATAAGAAAAATGTTAAATAAAGACATACATACTCAAATAAAATTCATAAAGAAAAAACAAATACAAAAAATTAGACTAAGGACGTGCAAACGATCTTTGCCTCTTAACCACAAGAATATATTATATATATTATTGTAAAAAAATTTAATGTACGAAGGTGCGAAATTGTATAACCAATTACCGAAAAATATTAAAGAAGCAAAATCAATGCCAACTTTTTGAAAGCACTTAAAATATTATTTAACATCTAATCTGAGCGCACATTAGTTTCACTATTTCACACGTCACTTCTAGCTACTTTCGATCTGTGAAAGGTGCGCATCCAAGCATTGTTTGCTCCTTGTTTATGTTAGTTTTTTTACAAGTACCCTGTTCATCTTCATTGTATTTTGTTTATACTTAGAAATAAAAATTATTTAAAATGTATACTTACGATTTGAACGTGTTTGAGTGAAATGATTTCGATAGTGGTAAAATAAAAAATGACTTTCAATAAGAATTACACATGTTTTTTTTATATGAGAGGGGGGCAAACGAGCATGCGGCTCACCTGATGGTAAGTGACTACCGCCGCCCATGAACAACTGCAACACCAGGGAGGGAATTGCAGATGCGTTGCCGGCCCTTTAAAAAGGAGTACGCTCTTTTCTTGAAGGTCCCTAAGTCGTATCGGTCCGGAAAAATCGCTGTTGGTAATCGATTCCACAAGGAAGTCGTGCGAGGAAGAAAATATCTTCTAAATCGCACAGTGGTGGACCGCCAATCATCCAGATGGTGTGGATGGTATCGGGAGTTCTGCCGCGATGTGCGTTCGTGAAATTTGGCGGCTGGGATTAATCCGAACAATTCCTCAGAGCACTCCCCATGGTAGATGCGAAATAAAATGCATAAACATCTCTTCGCAGCGCCAATGAATCGAGCCGATCGGAAAGGACTCGGTCGTCGACGATTCGAGCCGCTCTGCGCTGGATGCGGTCAAGTGGAAGAAGCTGGCACTGGGGAGCCCCTGCCCAGAGATGGGAACAGTATTCCATGTGAGGCCGAACCTGCGCCTTGTAAAGTTGCAGGCGGTGTGCCGGCGTGAAATACTGTCCCGCTCTGCTGAGCACGCCAAGCCTTTTAGAGGCCAATTTGGCCTTCTCTTCCAAGTGACCACGAAACTGCACGTCACTCGATATCTCGACGCCGAGGATTTCGATACTGGCTGAGGCAACCAGGGGTGTGCCTTGAAACTGAGGAGATACGACAAAGGGGTTCTTTTTAGCGGTAAAAGCGCAAACTTGTGTCTTCTGAGGATTATACTAGACTAGATTTAGTCACCCCCAGTTCGAGACTTTGTCCAGCAAAGACTCGACTTCAGACACAAGTTTGTTCCGGTACTCGGAGACGTTTTCCCGAGAAATATTAGCACGGCCGGTGTATAGAACATCACCAGTGCTGTCGTCCGCATAGCAATGAATGTTACTAGTTAGCAACATATCATTGATATGCAGAAGAAACAGCGTTGGTGATAGCACACAGCCTTATGGAACACCAGCGTTAATAGGCTAGTAGTCAGAACATGCACCGTCTACAACGACCTTGATGCTCCGAATTGCAAGGAAGCTGGTGATCCAATTGCACAATTTCTCGGGAAGCCCATAGGAAGGGAGCTTCGAAAGAAGCGCTTTGTGCCAAACCCGATCGCAGGCCTTCGCAATGTCCAGACTAACGGCCAACGCCTCCCCCTTGGACTCTACTGCCTCCGCCCATCTATGGGTCAGGTAGACCAGAAGATCACCAGCTGATCGACCCCGACAAAAACCGTATTGGCAGTCACTAATCAGCTGGTGATCCTCAAGGTACCGGATGAGCAGGAAGTTGATAACGGATTCCATTATTTTGGAGAACAAGGAGGTGATCGCGATAGGCCTATAGTTGGACGGGTCTGAGCGGTCGCCTTTTTTAGGGATCGGGTGGACAAAAGCTGTCTTCCATGAATTCGGGACTACGCCTTGGGAGTAGGAGTACCGGAAAAGACGCGTTAGGACCGGTGCCAACTCCGGAGCACTCGTCCTCAGCACAATTGGGGGGATTCCGTCAGGCCCACTCGACTTCTGGATGTCCAGGGAGAGAAGTGCTTTGCGAACCGAGCGCTGTTAGAACAGCACATCCGGCATGGAGCACTCACACCGCGGGATGGTCGGCGGTGTTTTACCCCCGTCATCAAGAGTCGAGTTGGATGCAAAAAGGGAGCCTAAAAGGTCGGCTTTGTCTTTTGCGTCATGGGCCAGTGAGTCGTCCTCCCTATGCAGAGATGGTAGTGATGGCTTACAGAAATTCCCTTGGACAGCCTTGGCGAGAGACCAGAATGCACGGGTTCCCGAAGGAAGGCGAACTAATTTCTCGCCAATTCTGCCTATGTGCTCTGACTTTGCCTTGGCAATAACTCTTTTGAAGGACCTGGAGGCGAAGTTATACTTCTTTTTAAGTATGCTGGTGTTTACATCACGAGTCGCCGAAGCCGCAGCCCAGGCTTGATAACACTCCTGCTTACTGCGTAATGCAGTTTTACAGGAGCGACCAAATCAAGGCTGAGATCTGCCTCCGATGGGTACCACAGATGATGGAATAAATAGTTCCATTTCCTGTAGCACCACATCAGTGACAGAGTCAGCAACAGCGCTGGGATCATCCGGCGAGAAGCAAACCCGCCCCCATGGGTAGGATGCAAAGAAAGACCGCATTCCGTCATAATCCGCCGACCTGTAATGCCAAACACGGCGGCAACCTGCAGAACGCAACCGCGAAGGGAGTGTGAGTGGCACCATACTCCGGATCAGACAGTGGTCCGAAAAGCCGAGAGGGGCATCGACGGAAACCTGATATCCGTCCGGATGAGAGGTCAGCAGAAGGTCCAACAGGGAAGGTGTATGATCCTCCACATCTGGAATCCGCGTAGGCGAAGTAAACAGTTGTGTCAGACCATATGACAAGGCAAAGTCATAAACAGATCTCCCCGCATGATCGGTTAAACGTTAACCGAGTCATTCGGCATGGTGGGCGTTAAAATCGCCAAGGATCCCGATCTCTGCGGTTGGGACCTGTTGTAGCAAGGAATCTGTAGCCATTTGGACGTGGTCGATGAGTCGGTCTGTTTCGGCATTACCGCTATGGGACCTATAGAGGCACCCGTAGACGCGCGGATGGTCGTCGCTGTCTACGCGTAGCCAAAGGATGGACAGGTCCGAACCTTCAAGACTGCCGAGGCGTCGAGAACAGATGTCCTCTCTGACATACACGCAAACTCCAGCACGAGGCACAAAGGAGTGCTCTAATTTGTACCCCGGGTAGGAGACATACGAAAGTATCAGCCGGAGAGGAAACCTGCGTCTCGGTCAGGAAGAGCAAGGCTGGCTTCGCCGTCTCGAGATGGTAGTGGACGGCGTTTAGGTTAGAGTGAAGTCTCCTGATGTTGCAGAAATTCACGGATAGCGTGGCAGGGGTCGCCATGGTATTGTTGCTCAGTTTGCCCCGAGCAGTTATGTTTTTGAGCGAATTTTGCCCCCCCCCAGAATACGCGGGGCAGCCTGAGCACCCACGCTCAGAATTGGAATAATATGGTCATGGATGCTCAGCGAGGGTTTCTCCAGGGGTACTGGTACCCTCCTGGGGTAGTCTAATGTGTAATTCCGCTACCATGTTGATGGGGGGGGGGGGGGGGATTGGGCCTCCGGCCCACCTGCACTCACAAGACGAAACGCAGAAGCAGGGCTCCCCACTTCACGCCGATATTCTGTGAGGTCGTGTTACTAACCCGGCTCGAGCCGGCCCATACGTGCAACAGCAAAAACTGCTGCTTGGCTCTACCCACCGTTAAATGTGTATACATGTGATCTATATTGAATAAAAATTATTCTATTCTATTCTATTCGATATATTAGTGTACGCCTAGGATAAGATTATTATTTGTTTGCAAGTATTTAATCTTTCTCATGTAAGTTAATTGTTGTAAATTCTTATGAGAAATAAAGATATCTCAAACCTAAAAAAAAGAAAAAAAAATTGTACTATAGCTATCCTTATTGTATTATTGTTATGGAGTGTAGTGTACAAGGGAACCATCTTATAAAGGGCAAAAGTTGAAAAGTGTCCTACTATTTACTTAAAAATAGAGGTTCCAAAACCTACCACAATAGCGCTGGCGTCTGAAAAACTACGATATGAAGATAGCTGTTGTGAACGTAGTGAAATCAGCTGAATTCAAATATTTAAAAAATTTCATGACTAGAGTAGTAAGTTAAATGCCAGTATACAAAATCTCAACTATTTACGTAGTACAAAGCCAAGCGGGTTGGTCGGTCTTTCTCCCATCTTATTCTAATTACTATTGGCGCTTTTTTAAAATTTATCCTATGCTACTGCAGCGCCACCCTTATGATCCTCCTACTCTCTACACTCCAAAATTATTGTGAGACTCTGGATTCCACAAACAAACTGTGTAAACAGTTTTGTGGGAATATGTTTTACTGTATGATTGTGTCGATTTGTTAAGTAAAATAAAAGGAAAAAAAAATGGGAGAGTTCAATGTAAAACTAGGCACAAGAGAGAACGGTGAGCTGAAAGTAGAGAAATTTGGAATAGGGCAACGGAACCCAAGATGCCAGCAGCTGGCCGACTTCATGGAGAAAAAGGGGACTCTTTATGATGAACTATTTCTTCCAGAAGCGGCCCCACAGGAAACGAACCTGGTCGAGCCCCGACGGTTCGACAAAAAATGAGATTGATTTCAATATGACAACCAGATGACAACTGTTCAGTGATGTCTCCGTGATCGTGAGGGTGAAAACTGGTAGCGATCACCGAATGGTTAGAGGCACACTGCACCTAAACGTTAAGTGCAAGTGTTCTCGTCTAATGAAGTCAACGCTTCTGTCCCACTCGTGCTCTATTCCAAAGTCCCAAAATCTTTCAGCCTCGAGTTAAAAAAACCGTTTTCAATGCCTGGAAGACTGAAATGAAGTAGGACGATATGAATGATAAGCTCGTGGAAACTGTCCTCGAAGTCCAAAGGTGGAAGCTAAGTTCTGCAAGGCCTGCCGCAGAAGAACATAAAACTCTCTGATCACACTCTTAATCTTATGGCTGTTAGACGAAAAATGAAGCTGCAAGTCTTCAATAGATTTGACAGCATACAGACAAGCTGAACAGATAGATCTTCAAATGCATGCGGCGGATTTACACAACTTGAATACCAGCTCGTATTGAAGAAGCAATCGAGCGGAACCAAGGCTCCAAAGTCCGAGTGTGGGCAGCATCTTTTCCGGGACACCTAAGATTTTGAGTGAGATTGAGAGGTTCTATGGGCACGCTGTACACGGCATTGTTGGTAGCTACACGGGAAGTGTGAGTAACGAACCAAGAGCGAGTCTTATCGTGCTACAGTATCTTCAGCGGTACCAAGTTCACTATCGGTATAACCGAAGTGCTGAAGTGTTCTATTTTTTTTTTAAATGTTATTATTAGATAAAAATCGTTACAATCTTGCTATGTGGCACAGCGAAAAACCACGTAGGTTTGTGTTGCGTGCCGTTCCGTCTACATTTACAAAAAAATGGGGGATAAACCACTAATATTTATTAAGGAAGTACCATTTTAATTTATACTTTATGTTAACTTCATTAAGTTCACTTCTAAATTTATTATCCAGACCAGTTTATTAAGCGAGGTATTATGTATGCGCTGGTGCGCTCACCATATTTATTTTTGGATGGTATTGGTCATTAATTTTTTTTGAGTTACTTTGCGGGTCTGAATTTTATTTGAGACTGTGTGTTGTATACCTAAATTAAAGAATTGTTCCTTTAACAATTGATATTGGACTTTGTCATGGATATTGAGTACCTTGGCAGTATTTAAATATAAAGTTTTCATTAGTTTTTGCCTGAAGTTTAATTTTTATAGGTATAATCGCTTTTAAAATTCTAAAGTTGTAGTTGATAAATGTACTTTAGGTGTGATTTGTCTGTTCGTCCGTAGCTACTTAGCCCATAAGTTATGACTGAATCAGCAAGAGCGTTATAAAGCATCATTTTGACTCGAAAGTTTAATCGCTTTCTAATTATTAAACATATTCGCCAAAAATGCTCCTAAGCTTATCACATACATGCTTTATATGCTCGTGCCAATTAAACTTATGGTCTACTTCTAAGCCTAAAATATTTATGCGAATGTAACTAATTCAATCGTGGAACACTTACAATTAAGTTTGAGGTTGGTGAAGGCAATTATGATTATGCGCAATAATTTTATGTTTTAATATGCTATGAGACTTTAAGCTTGGCGAGTGTATATGGACTAATTTTGTCTTTCAGAATTTAATATCAAACCGCTGTCATTGGCACCATTTATTTAATGAATTAAAATCATCCTGCAACAAAAGCAGTACGTCATTGACATCCTTAGCAGCCACAAAGCATACACGTATCATCAGCGTATTGATAGTTAGTAGCAATATCTAAAAAATCTTATTCATGTCATTGACATATGCTATAAAGTGCAATGGTCCAAGTACGGAACCTTGAGCAGTGCCTTCGGTTACTTTGACTGATGTGCTGTAGCTTTCACAAATTTTAACACGGTAGCTTCTATTAGTCAGATAGTTTTTACACCAATTTAAAAGAGGTCCACGAATACCTGTATCTTCTAACTTCCTAATCAGCTTATTATGATCTAATGTATCAAAGGCGCGAGAAAAAATCAATAAATAGAGCTAGAACATGTAGTTTCTGATTCATTCATGAATTAACTTGATCTGTGAATTCCGATAATAGCATTGCAGTGTTCTTACCAGGCCTGAAACCCGAATTTGCTAGAGCTTAAAAATATTACTTTTTTGATAAAACTCGTGTATTTGATTACAGATATATTTTCCGCTATTTTATCTATTGCTGATGTTAAAGGTAATAGGTCTGTAATTATTTGTGTCATCAAACTTACCTTTTTTTATGGACTGGTCTAACACATCCCACCTTAAGTTCATCTGGATATGTCTCTGTTTTGATACAGGTATTTACAAATTTAGCTAAGGCTCTGAAATTATATTGGCAATGCTCTTGATATCTTCTCATTCTAATGCAATCAAAACCTGGGGCTTTATCAGTACTTAACTTATTAATTAATTTATAATATACTATCTGGTGTTGCCTTCTTAAAGTACATACTACAATTATTTACATTTGCTGGTAAATTGTTTTGATCATATTTTAATATATTCTGGTTAGCAGTTTGGCAAAATATCTTTCACGGCAGAGTCAAAATTATTCGCAAAATTGTCTGCAATACGTTTTGGTAAAAGATTTAATGATTTAAAAGCATTTAATATAACTTCATCTATTGATTTTACAATCCTACCAGCGATATCATCAAAATTTGCCATAATTTTTTTGGATTAGCAAAATTTTTAATTATTTTATTTTTATAATAAGAATTTCTATAATATTCAGTTACCTCGTTTACCTTATTTCTTTTCCTATTGTATTCTAATCTTAATACTATGTTTATTCTGGTCTTTTTTCCATTTATTAAATAGCTCATCACGTTTATCACTCAAATTAATATTTTTTTTATTAATCCATGGCGCCTGTCGATACAATTTTGAGTTATTATTAATTGTTCTCATTGCCCTTAAATATGCAATTATTAAAAGTATCTTTTATGAAAGTGTACATTTGCTGCGGTGACTGCATCTCATCAATATGATACCATTCCGCAGTACATAATTCCTCGCCTAATATTACAGGGTCGTATATAGGTATTTGCTTACTTGCGATATAGTTAAGTTTTTTTGACTCATGGATACTGCATAATTGCAACCACGGTCAAGCGATGATCCGCCAGTACAGTATCGACCGCGGCCGTGCAAGGATCTGTTGTGTGGGAGCGCACAAATATGTGATCAATGCGAAGATTGTGTAGTTAAGCTCTTAATCTTCTTTCAATACGTGTGTAATCGGCTATTCTATTATATTCTTTAAAAAAAACGTTACCCCCACACTAGGATTTTCTCCTGTGTCGTGGAGGCAGTTTACAAACATAAATTGCACAAGGACAAACATCCAAACCCGGAAAAATTATTTGTAGGCCATACAAATACTTGTACCGTGCGGGATTCGAACCCGCGGCCCCCCAGCGCAACAACTGATTGCTAAGCCACTGCGCCACGGCGCCGTCAAACTGTTTGTACAGTATGGCTACGATGGCTATCCGAGCACAGTACCAGAGTACGAAACCTATTCAACTGCAAGGAGTTGTAATACAGGGCGACGTTATATCCCCGAAATTCTTCACCGCTGCATTGGAAAACGTTATCAAGCAACTGGAATAGAAGGATACGGTGTTAACATCAATGGCGAATACATCACTCACCTTCGATTTTGCCGACGATATTGTCCTTATAGCAGAATCGCTGGAGGATCTAAGCACTATGATCAATGAACTTAATAGTGTCTCCCACGGATAGGTCTTAAGATGAACATGGACAAAACAAAGATTATGTTTAATGTCTATGTCACACCTATGCCGGTAGTTATTGGGAGCACTAAGCTCGAGGTTGTTGACGAGTATGTTTACCTGGGACAAATATTCCGGCTAGGTAAGTTCAACTTTGACCTAGAGGTACTTCGACGGATTCAAATCGGTTGGATAGCGTTCGGGAAATGACGGCACATCTTCTCGTCAAATATACCTCAAAACTTGAAAACGAGACTGTACAACCTTAGTGTATTGCCAGTGATGACCTATGGAACTGAGACGTGGTCCGTCACTGCTGGCCGGATGAGGAAGCTCAAGGTTCCTCAGCGAGCTATGGAGAGGGCTATGCTCGGAGTTTCTCTAAAGAACTAGAAATGAGGATATCCGCAGTAGAACCAAAGTGACCGACTTATCCCAACGGGTTTGTAAGCTGAAGTGGCAAGGGGCTGGCCAAATAGCTCGAAGAACCGACAACCGATGGGAAGAAAGGTTCTTGAGTGGCAGCCTCGTACCGGCGGACGAAGTGTTGGTCGTCCCCCCACTAGATGGAGTGACGACTTGGTAAGATATGTAGGAAGTCGAGTGTGACGAGTGACGATCAGCAGCGTCAAAGGTACTTTTATTTACGTTTGATTCATCAATCTGCTAGCCAAGTGTGGCCATTAAGGAAAATCATTCATAAAACATGCTCAAGTCCAGCAGTACCTCAAGACCTGCGTAGATCTGACAAAATGTGTCTATAATAAAAATTAAACGCGATAAAACCCTGCTTCATTAAATACAAAAGAGCCGAAGCTGTCTTGAATGATTATACTTATAAAGCCCTTCATTGAAAAGTTATTTCTTTATTGTATATATAATATAATAAAAAAAATATTATGCAAAGACATTTAATCGCGTCTTAAAAACAAAGTTATTACAGATTGAAATTTTGTCTTTATTTCCGAGAATCAAATGTAATCAAATTGCGATTTAATGGAACCACATTTTTGCATTCTAATAACCGATTTCCTCTATAATATTGCTTTGATTGAAGGTTTACTTTTAAAACTAAGATACTATTAAGATTTCTTACGGTAATACAGAAAAGAATTATTTTAATCTAGAAACTAAGACACATATTTTATTTAGATACTTTACTTGTGTGGGTTGCTCGCTGTGAAAGTTAGGACGAAGATTATATGTCTGAAGAATGTCTGTGCTATCTAGATGTGTTCCAAGGCTTGCTTACAACAATGAACGTTAAGTAATTAATAACTTGGTCTCTTTTCCTCGCGTTTTATACGAAAAAGCTTCTTTAATAATATTTCTGTACTCATTCCATTCCAGTACAATAGAAACAGAGGCTGTCCTATTATCCTGCAGCGGCTTTAATTTCAATGGAGTTTTGAATAGTCTACGCACGGTTAACTCATTAAGAGCTTTATATAGAATTCCCTTTGTGAATGTTTGCTTCATTCCAGATTGACTTTTAATTAGTATAATGAACTCGATGTTAATAACATCACTATGAAACTTATTATTTATATTTTTAACCCAATTTACTAATTACTGGAGCTGTTACCCTCACGCTTAGATGAATCTATACAGGTTTAAATAATTTGAATCCTTTTGAACTAAGAATATAATAATGTCCTCAAGACCGAATTTCTGTCACTGCGGTCAATCTCAACGGTGATTAGCCATCTGCGCAGGACAGGTTTATAGTGCCCGGGTGTTATACGCAAGCACAAGCGTACTCTTTGTTCTCTCACTCGATAGGAGAGAGTTCAGGCGCAGGAGCAATGGCTTTACGTACTTTTCGAGCCAAAAAGGCGGAACACTGCCAACATACTGCCACCGGATAATTTCTTGACAGAAAATTTCAATACCAGATTTTATGTCCCAACCCGAGATTAGAACCTAAAGTTCAGCAGCTGCATTTACGACCACTAGACTAACGAAGCAGTAAAAACTAAACTGAACTAAGAACTTACTATTAATAGAAACTACGTTTTGTTTAAAATAACGCAAATCTGCAGTCTAGTATAGCGAGTGAGGAAGCCTTAAAAATTATATCACTCACTTTAGATGGTCAGTTAAACAACCATTATTAAGCAAACAAACTTTAAAAAGTAATAATAATAATATAAATAATAATCAAAAATATACTCCGATTACAAAGTAAGGGCCAATAGTCAGTGCTAAGGTCGACAAGGGTGACAAGCGAGCACACAATCCATCTGATAGTAAGTGGATGGTGCGACCCATAGACATTTACATCTATTCTCGATTATGAATCAAAATACTTATGCATTGTTTTCATGAGGACTAAGATTTATTTATTTATTTATTTACTTATTAACTAACAGTTGTTATTACAGGAATGGAGCCTAATGCAACAATGTGGCCACTAATGTAAAAAAGACAAATAGTTTAATGTCATCCTCTCGAATTCCGCCAATGTACAATTAAATATGTCTAATCGATGTGCTACTATGTTAAGCATTCTAGCTGCACGAACAACCGGTGCGTCCTTTAAGATATTTGTACGAGCAACTGAGAGGTATGATAGAACGACTAATTACCAGAAAAAAAGGTTTCCGGCTCTCCACATTCAAGCCGACCCATTTATGCTGCAGCAGAAAAGGGGAGATCTCCCACCGGGCAAGGTCTTTAATTGAACTTGAAACTTAAAATTTATTTAACAAAATTAAAGTGGTAGCGTATTTTCATTTTTTACTTCATGAACACCTGCAGCCAACTTAAAACAAAGGAAGCTATAGATGCATTGTCACCCATGTGGTGATGAAATTCCTCACAGCATGCTATTATATTAGTTCTCTTTACCCTTCAGGCTGGAACACAGCACACGTAAGTAGCACCTAACCAGACGGATTCCTAGAGAGAAAAGGGGTAAAAAATTCATCGCCATTTTGAATTATTATTATTTTAATGTCACTTACTTGATTTTGATATGAGAAAACAGCACTGGTTCTGAGTAAAAAGTAAAAAATAAGCACATTGCTAAGACGTTATTGTCTGCAGCATGTGTTGCTCATAGACACTTATATCTTAGTTCCGTGGCGGTGCTCTTCTTGTGCCGTAACTAAAACACACTGAAGTCTAAATCTGTTCTGAAATTAACGCGCTATATATAGCGCTAGCGCTCCCCGGGTTAATCACCTTGCCCGGTGAGTGATCTCCCTTTTCCTTGCACTGCTAAATTGGTGACGCTGACATTATATGAACACGCAACCAACAATCTTCAGAAACCACAACTTCAAACTTTCATCATTATCCTCAAGGAACCCCTACCATTCACTTCCACCTGGATGGAAGTTTTGGCGAACCCGTGTGAGAATGTTACTCTCATGGACTCCGTCATCACAACGTCGTGAGCCGGTCCGTAGGGCCCCGAACTGGAAAAGTCTGGGATTCAACGTGCTACATCACTACTGGCTGAAGGGGTTTATGGCATGTCACGTTGTGCTCGCCCGACAGTTCAAGAGGCTTTTGACCAGAAGTCACTCCCGAGCTTCTTCACTACTGAGATCGCTTAATTGGTTCCTAAGACTAGTATAACACAGACCCGAGTAAATACCGCCCCATCACATGTCACGATATACAAGACACTAACATCCATTTTGAGTGCAAGAATCACTCGTCAACTGGACTCAAATCAGGTGACGTCAAATGCTAAAATGGATGTCGGGGTGGTGGTCGTGGTACCAAGTATCCACTCCTCATAGACGCCGTCATTAGCAAGGCGGTTAAAAGTAACCGTAGGAACTTCTCCGCCACCTGGATAGATAACAGAAAGGCATTCGATTCGGTGCCCCATTTGTGGCTGAAGAGTGTCCACGAGTTGTATAAAATTGACAGTTAGAGACTTCTTCGAGCTTTTTATGGTGTAGTGGATTACGATTCTTTGTTACTTAAGCGAGCAGATAACGGCTACGGAGAATCACATAAGAATAAGAAGGGGTATTTTCCAGGGTGATTGTTTGAGTCCAATCTGTACTCTCAGTACCTTACTGAAGGGCTTCGGGAGGGGACTTTAGCTTCAAAAAGAAGGTAAAAAAGTATACACCCACCTTTTTATATGGATGGTCTGAAGTTGTCCGCCATTCTAGTTGCTCCCATCTTATGGAATTGCTAAACACCACTTGTGATTTTAGCAATTCTATCAGAATGGAGCTGGGGACGGATAAGGGTACGGTCCTCCATGTCGAGAGGGGTAAGGTCGTTAACTCTGAAGACATATACTTATCTATGCTCGTGAGTCCGAAACATATTGATACCTGGGTATGTCACAAAATATAGGTATTGATGAAGCGGACATGAAACAATCAGTTTGAGATCTGCTTTTTGCACGCTTGACGAAAGTGCTTAAGATCCTTTTATCTGGCGTGAATAAGAAACACGCATACAACGGTTAGGTTATGCCTGTCTTCATGTATACCTTTGGCATACTCAGGTGGATCCCATAGAATGTACCATCCGAGATCGTCAGTAATGAGGCTGTTTTTGCGCGGAAGCATGGTGTACGTGCTTATTAAGCACGCTCAGCATGCATAATTGCGAAGTGCCCAGCCTTCACAAATACTTCCTGACGAGATCGGATGATAAATGAAACATGCGATCTCGTCAGGAAGTAATTCTATAAGGACGTTATTTCTTGTGATATAGGTTTTACCTCTCTATTTTTAGCCAACGAGCAATGGCAAGACCCAGCAGTACGGAGCATTAGAACATTTAGAAGGTCCGGAATAACATTGGAGTGGAACTTGTCACGCTATCTATAGGCATAGGCTTAAGTACTAGGTGGTAGGCCTTCTTTCCTGCCCAGAAGTCCATTTGAGAAGATACCATCCTCTCACCTATTTTAGTCGCCAAAAACGGTGCGTGCAATGCTGTGATACGGTTTGAAGTGTATATAGAGCCAGTATAACTACAGGCATTCCATCTTAGTCCACAGAGATGACAACGCATATTGTAGACTTCTTTGTTTGAAGATGGTGGAGGCAGCAGCCATTTACGATGGTAAAAGTTGAACTGTAAGTTTGTTAATCACTTAAATTTTAAACAGCAATATATTATGTATACCGTTTCATTGGTATAGGCAAAATACTTGCCTAGCAATATTTCGTAATGCTGCTAAAAAATAAACCATTATTATCATCAATAATGCTTTCCAGTCCTTGCTCCATCTAGCGGCGATGTAATTAAATTATTTCTATAGCTCTCAGTTCATCCGCTATTTTGCAAAACTGTCGTTTGAAAGAAATATTATGGCGTAAGTGAGGTGATTTTTGGGACGTTCTGGCAAAATCTATTTAATTTTCAAAATGGCCGTCTTAAAGTAAGTAATTCTATTTATTTATATCCGTGAATGGCTATTATATTCGCTGACGACTCCTGTGTATTTTTATACTATGTAGTAATGAATTGACAGACCGAATCACAAGAATTTTACACCTTCTAGGAGGAAAATAAGATTTTTACTGGTATCCCAACCTATATCAGCTCCCACTGGCAACACTTGCTTATGTCATTGTGATTTTTTTGTGCCGAATCAGCGAGTCGCCTCTTCAAAGTAAAAAAAATCAAAATAATTTTTTAAGTGAAATTTATGGATTTTACTATAAGCAAAATGAGAACATATGAAACTGAAAACACTCATAAACGTTTGGAAGGTTCCAATATGTGTAACTTTTGCATGTAAAGAACTTGTAGGGTAGATTAATATAAACAATGTGAAATGTACATATGAGACAGAACGAGTGTCTGTAAGTACATCATTTATCAAAAAAAATTAAAATAATTTCATTAGGACATCAGTTGGTCAGTATGTACTATATTAGATATATTTACCGTAATTCTTGGTCTTATTGCTCCGCTCAACCCGAGCAGTTATTTTTTTCAGCAGATCCCCCCCCCCCATAATATGTTGGGCAGCCTGAGCACCCACGCTCAGGAGAAGTTGCATGGTCATGGGTGCTCAGCGAGGGATTCTCCAGGAGAGCTGGTACCCGCCTGGGGTAGTCTTTGATTTAATTCCGCTTCCATGTTGATGGGGGGGGGGGGCTCCGGCCACCTGCACTCACGAGATGAAACGCAGAAGCAGAGCTTCTACTTCACGCCGGTATTCTGTGAGGTCGTGGTACCAACCCGGCTCGAACCGGCCCATACGTGCAACAGCAAAAGCTGCCGCGTGGCTCTACCATCGTTTAATTAAAATAAATGATTCAATCGTATTTCATAATAATTTCGACGATGTACTATATTAATATCAAGTTATGCAAGTGAATGAAGTGTGAAGGAAACACAGCTGCACCTTTATTTCCTCACTCCATAATAGTTGGATGGAACGGTTGTCCGAAAGGGACTGGAGAGAGATCAGGGTGGTCTCTCATCTCTCTCATCTGGTCCTACCCAACGGATTTACGAGCTTTCCTAGGCACGGGCTGAAACAGCGCCGATTTTCTGACCAGGCTGCTACTGCTGCTTGGCAGAAAACCCAATAACTGATTTTGGCTTGTTTGACTTTTTTTGTCGAACCTAGGACCAAATTATCAGTAATCACATTTACGACCTCTGGACTAACGAAGCAGTTAAATGGCGATGTATAAGAATTTATTAGCTGGGAGCATTTAATGTGTGAGATGACTGGCTCTGGGAACGTTATTCCTAGGATCCTACAATGGGAGAAACACAAATTCAGTTGTTGATCATATATAGTCTATAGTTTTTCTTCGTTATCGATCAGGGATTGATAACGTAAAAGGAATACATATATAAACTCTCATGGCCGTAATTAAGGAGGGCCTAATCTGACTGATCATCTCTCTCGCTTCTTTTAGATCTATATATATATATCTACGCATACATGCTCATAAGAGTGACTTGCTCTTATGACTTTAATTTGGCACAACCCGAAGCAGAAAGAAAAAAAGTGTTTATTTTACTTTATTATAAGCCAGTGTTTGACTACAATCCCACCTGGTGGCAAATGGTGATGAAGTCCGAGATCGGAAATCGCATTTTCGTATCCCAATAAAGCCTATTTACTCTTGTCTTATAGATGTTTTATAGAATTAGGGTGACAAACGAGCACACAGTCCACCTGATGGTAAGTGGTTGCTCTGACCCATAGACATCTACATTTATCTTTAATAAAGTATCAAAATGCAGATGTGTCGTCACTCTTGAGGACTAAGATGGAATGCTTCTTTTCCAGTAAAATGGGTCGCCAGTTCTCTACACTCACCATACGAAACACAGCAGCATTATGCTGCTATTTTACGCTGGTATTCTGTGAGAACGTGGTCCTTCCCCGTCGAGCCGACCCATTCGTGCTACAACTATAACAGTAATATAGCTGCAACATGGCTCTACCACGTAAGAAATAATACCTTTAAACCAGTTAAGAAAGTTTGGCTCCAGCTTGAATTCAAACCTATAACCTGAGCGAATTTAGTAAGTTACTGTGACCACACGGTAATCAATATGTAATGTCAATATGCGATATGAAAACATGGTGAAATATTGAATGTTGTGAAATGATTAATGCAGTAATTTCAACGTCGAATGAAGCGCGTGATTATGCTGCCTCTACCACATGACGGGGATATCTGATTCTCGCAAATACATTATGATATTCAAGAAATTATTGACGTAAGGATCTGAATTTACTACGAGTCTATCAATACATAGGTATCATTTCTTGAAGTAAGAATATAAGATTTTATTGCTTATATTCAGTTTACTTTTCTGTTCCAAGACGTTTCTGTCTCGGGGTCCGTCTGGGTAGTTACGCTAATGATAAGAAAGAGCAAGCATAGCAGTAGCAAACAGGACCCGGGAAGGGTAACCTGACCCACTTTCCGGGAAAGTTATCGCTCGATCACAAAGGTGTATTAAGTCCGACATTCATAAGGTTTTTTCTCTCGAATTTTCTCTTTTGCTTTTTAAATATTATATATTTTAAATTTTATTTTCTGTAGAACCAAAACGTTGTGTAACATTATAAAGCTAAAAACGTTTCTGATAATTAATGTTCTTACTACTCCTATAAATAATCCTTACAAGATATCGCTAGAACTGTGCGCAACTGTGTATGTTTTAACCCCTTATAGGGCAGGAACGAAATTAGTATGACGCCTGTAACCACCCGACAAGGTTGACTCTAAGGCTCATAATTCATTATTGCTTGCATTAGTAGTCGACCTTATTGTATTGTGAGTAGTCCTTGAACGGGCGCAAGCAACAAGCGAAACCATTAAAGTCAAGTTAGTCATATTTCCTTGGGAAGGTGCAACATAGTGGTTAAGTTTGTACCTTCTGTCTCATAAATGTTTACAACCTGGGAAAGTGACTGTGTCTCATAATATAATATTAAAAAAATTGAGGTAAAGTTGGTGTTTATGTGTCATAAGATAAAACATAAACAAACAAAAAAACATAAACACTCAGGCCTGTCACACAGAGGGGTAGGCAGAGACTATGGACTTCCATTTGGCACGATCCTGACACACCTCTCTCGCTTCCTCCACATCCATATACCTACGAATACACGCTCGTCAGTTAAAGGTACTCTTAATTTGGTCCATTTTAAATATATCGCCAATTTGGTCGATAACTTTCGCCTAGGGCGACCCTTCCCGACTCTGCCATTCACCTCTGCAACATAAATTTGCTTTGTCACTCTTTCACTCTTCGATCATAAGATAAGTTAATGAATAAATTAATATTTTTCTTCAATTTTGTATAAAAATTTTAATTCCAACTTGTATCTATATAGTACAATAACGATTTGAACTAAACAGGTAGTCAAAATTGATTTTAAAGTCAGATTTTTAACAAGTGCATATTTCAGATTCTCATTTGTTTATTTTACGTATTTAGGGCTATTACAGTAAACTTTGCAAAGTAGAATTATAAATTTATGCCAGAAAACAGTTATTTCATTTACATATTGTTGCACAAAAATGATATTAGGTGTAAAGTGTAGGTATGGATACCGGTGACATTTGTGCGTTAGGTGAAATCTAACTGAATCGCTACAGTTACGTATTTTCTGTTTGTTTTAGCTGTTCATACTAGTACTATAATCAGAGAACATGCTCTACGATTAGCTAGTCAGTTTGATGAAGGAAACAAAAACATAAACTTTTATTAAACATAAAAAAAATGTTAAATTAGGATTAATCCTTATAACTTTCAATGAATTGGTGATAGACCCAATCGATACGGCGCACATCACCGTGGTTATAACCTGGTTGCTCCTTCCGCACATCTCACAATATTTAAAAAAAAAGATTGGTAAATCCAATTGGGCATGCCTTAAGCGCATTTAAAAAATTACGTATATCATAATTATACGAAATTTTTTAAAGTAGTTTAAATATATTTCGACAGCACTATCGGCTTCAACACTCTCAAAGACCATGAAAAGACACCATGATGAAAAAAATTTATAAATATTGCAGCCGCCACCTTGGATTTACATTTCGACAGCACTATCGGCTTTAACAAATTTCCGAAGATATCCCGGACGTCAGTCTGAGCGAGATTAGAATGACTCTTCAGCATATTAAAAACGGCAAGGCCCCAGGCGAGATGGAATTACAGCGGAGCTTCTGAAAGCGGGTGGAAAACCGGTACTGGAAGTCCTTCAGAGGCCCTTTAATTCCATCCTCCATGGTGGCATTACACCGGAGGCATGGAGCAGAAGTGCTGTAGTCTTGTTCTTCAAGAAATGTGACAACGCTCCCTTGAAGAACTGCAGACCGATTTCCCTTCTGAGCCGCGTCTACGTGCTGTTTTCGAGAGTCATTATGAATCGTCTCGCATGCAGACTTGACAACTTCCAGCCTCCCGAACAAGCCGTTTCCGAAAGGGCTTTAGCACCATAGACCACGTACATACCCTTTGGCAAGTTGTACAGAAGTCCGAAGAGTACAATTTGCCACTATGCCTGGTGTATGTGGACTATGAGAAAGCCTTTGATTCCGTCGAAATTTGGGCGGTGCTGCAGTCCCTTCAGCGGTGCCAAGTTGACCGTCGGTATATCGAAGTGCTGAAGTGTTTGTACAGTAAGGGCTACGATGGCTATCCGAGTACAAAACCAGAGTACGAAACCTATCCAATTGCAGAGAGGTGTAAGACAGGGTGACGTTATATCCCCGAAACTCTTCACCGCTGCATTGGAAGACGTTTTCAAGCTTTTGGACTGGAAACGATACGGTATTAACATCAATGGCGAGTACATCACTCACCTTCGATTTTCCTACGATATAGTCCTTATGGCAGAATCGCTGGAGGACCTAAGCACTATGCTCAATAACCACAATAGTGTCTCCCAACGGATAGGTCTTAAGATGAACATGGACAAAACAAAGATTATGTTTAATGTCCATGGTCACACCTATGCCGGTAGTTGTTGGGAGCACTAAGCTCGAAGTTGTTGATGAGTATGTTAACTGGGACAAATTGTCCGACTAGGTAAGTCCAACTTCGACCGAGAGGTCAATTGACAGATTCAACTCGGCTGGGCAGCGTTTGGGAAGCTACGACACATCTTCTCTAGTACTACTATTATTTATTCTTGCTTTTAAAATATTGTAATAAAAAAATCTCTCATTATTATATAATCAAATATTTAAGAAATTTGGTTATTCGAATATTGTGTATTTGTACAGTGAACTTTTGAGCCGCTGCAAACAACCGAAACAATGTCCACTCACGACAGCGACTGAAACCGAACTCCATAGATAAGCTAATATCTCTGTGGCTGTTGCTCGGAGTGCGGTTTCCGACCATTTAGAAAAATAATTTACATACAAGTCTACCAAATGAACGAAAATTTCACCATTTTTGAGCCGAAAAATATTAATTATAGCTAAACAAAACAAAATCACACTGCCATTTACATTCAGTGGATTCCCACATGATAGATGAAGAGATTAAAAAATAGATTGAGTTAATCAATTGATATCTTCAAAAGTTATCGTGTTTACAAGCGTTGCGGACTTGATAAATCCACACCATAAGCCACTAAAAACCCCTTTTTTAATTAAAAATAGCAATTAATCGATTTAAAACAAATATTTATAAGTTCAACAATCATTTATCTTTTCAACAATGTGCTATTTATATCATTTATATGTATAATATGATTGCTAGGTCCGATTTCATTCGATAAAACGTTGGAATGAGCTTTCACTTAAGGCATGCAAAATGGTCCCTAATACATGGCTATAAGGGTTTACAACCATTAACCTAATACTATAAAAGCCGTCCAGTGTCGTTAATTTGAAATAGTTATTAAGAAAATGCTTATTGTAAAATGCATTATAATTTGAATGAATATATGAATGATAAATAATAAATTTTAATTATTTTAACAAAATTTATTATTTCTATTCACTTAGTTGACATTGTTAATATTTTCATAAAAATTTTAAATCTTTTTTTTATAGGATTAGGGTGACAAACGAACACACAGTCAACCTGATGGTAAGTGGTTGCTGCGGCCCATAGACATCTACATTTATCCTCGCCCGCGAATCAAAATGCAGATGCGTTGTCACCCGTGAGGACTAAGATGGAATGCCTCATTTCCAGTAAAAAAGGCCTCCGGCCACCTGCACTCACCAAGCGAAACGCAAAGGTAGTAAACCTCTACTTCACGCTGGTTTTCTGTGAGGTCGTGTTACCACCCCGGTTCGAGCCGGCCCATCCGTGCGACAGCAAAAGCTGCGCGTGGCTCTACCACTGTTAAGATCTTCAATCTTATTTACATGAATGAAAAATGACCAACAGTTGAGATGAAATACTTATTGACATGTCATTTTAAAATTAATGTGAATTATTTAGTTTGATATTTAATAAATTAATTAATAATAGTGTATAGATTATATATGTTTTTTTATAGGATAGGGTGCAAACGAGCACACAGTCCACCTGATGGTAAGTGGTTGCTGTGGCCCATAGACATCTACATATATCTTCGATTAAGAATATAAATGCAGATACGTTGTCAGCCTTGAACCCTAGGATGGAATACCTCATTTCCAGTAAAAAGGGTCTCCGGTTCTCTTCACTCACCAAACGAAACACAGCAGTATTAAACTGCCATTTTACGCTGGTATTCTGTGAGAGCGTGGTCCTTCCCCGGTCGAGCCGACCCATTCGTGCTACAACTATACTACTTATATAGCTGCAGCATGACTCTACCACGTAAGAAAACTACTAAAAAATATAAGACGAAATGGGCAAGTACCGGGAGACTGGTGCAAAGCCGTAATCGTGCCATTGTATAAGGGAAAAGGGTCACGGCAGGACTGCATAAATTACCGTGGTATAAGCCTTCTCAGCGTCATCAGTAAATTGTATGCGAAAGTGTTGATTGAAAGGGTTGTGAATGAAACAGACGAGAAAGTATGGGATGCACAAGCGGGATTTAGAAAGGGAATGGGATGTACGGATCAGGTCTTTTCCTTGCGGTGCATAGCCGAAAAGTGCTTGGCTAAAAACAAGAAAGTCTTCTGCGCATTTGTAGATCAAGAAAAGGCCTATGATAGAGTCGTGAGGAATGAATTGTGGTCAGCACTGTCCGTGAACGGTGTGAGCAGTATCCTCATACGAGCATTGCAATCTCTTTATAGGGATTCTAGTGCTTGTGTAAGGATAAACGGGGCATACACTGAATGGTTTAATATCGAAAAAGGTGTTAGACAGGGATGTGTAGCGTCACCGTGGCTATTTAATCTGTTCATGGACAATTGTTTGACAGATTTAAAAGAGAATGAAAGTGGGTTAAGAATGAATGAGTTACTCGTCAAATGTTTTCTCTATGCTGATGACCAAGTATTACTTGCGTCTTCGGCCGAGGAGTTGCAGGAGATGGTAACTGCTATGTGTGGATCTTTTGTTAGAAAGGGAATGAAGATGAATGTAAGGAAGACGAAAGTGATGGTGTTTGAAAAAGATGAGGGCAGTGACAGACTGCAATATCGTGATTGAAGATGAACGAATTGAACAGGTGAAAGAGTTTGTGTATCTATCTGTCTCTTCATTCTTATATTTTTTCTTACATTTCAAGATACTTTTATTCAATTCACTGTTTTATGAACTTTAGAAATTTTCTTTATCTTCTTTAAATATTATTAACTTTTTTACAGACATTTTGTTTCAGTAATGACTCGGCGATAGCAGGGGAGGAATTGAGAGACTTTGTAGTCAAGATCGGAATGTCGGTGAAATATGTTTCAAAAGCCGTTGCAACGTCTTGTTCTTATTTAGTCAATTTGTTGTTAAAATTTAATGGACATTTTGAGTTTTGTAGTTTCATCTTGCCAGTTAAACTAATGATTATACTCCAAGTCATTTTAATTTTATTAGAGGCATTCTTAATTTTGTTTCTTAAATATAAAGACTAGGCTGCATAACACAATCTTTTAAATATTTTGGAAATTTTATATATTATATTCTCTAAATGAAACACTGCGATTATATATCTTTCATTGTAAAGGTCATATAACTTCTGTCTACTCCTATAGATTCCCAATGCCGCCCACTCATTAAACGATTTGCGACCGTTTAAAGAGAGTTTTTTAGTAATAAATGTTTATTAAACTGAAGACTTGTTAGTTCAAATAATGATCCATATAAATTGTATTGTTTTTATATGGAAGGAAGGCAGCTTTTCACTATACTACTTCTAAATCTCTCTAAGCAATGTTCATTTATTGAAACAAGCACAACTTTCTTACCTTTCTGTTTTATGTGCATGTAAGGTAGGGAGAATAGAAAAGACTTGCTAACCCAGAAAACAACAATTAAACAGCATAAAATAAAACTGCATGAATACATTTTTAATTTAATATAATTTATATTTATTTTTAATAATTGTTAATGGAACCTAGTAAATCGGCTAAGCGCTCAACGTAAATTTCCGAGTAAGCAAGCAACCCGAACTATATCACCGTCAGCACCCTTTTTTTATAGAATAAGGGTAATAAACGAGCACACAATCCACCTGATGATGATGATCTACAATTAAGAATCAAAATGCAAATGCATTATCCACCCAATAGAACTAAGATGGATTGCCTAGTTTTTACCATACGAAACATAGCAGCATTAAGCAGCTGGTATTCTGTGAATGCGTGATCCCACCCTGTCGAGATGGTCCATTCGTGCTACAGCCATAACTATAGCGCCACGCTGCATCTGTAATATAAAGATATAGCCGCAGCGTGGGTTCTACCACGTATAAATATTAACAGCCATTTCCATCTATATCTATACAAATAAATAAAATTGAAGTTTTATTAAAATTATTTGTATTGTCAAAATAACAGCTTTTTAATTAATGCATATGAAAGTAAATACGGTACTTATAACTAAGATACAATTTTTAAAATTTTTGTCTGTCTGTCTGCCTGTTTGTTCCGGCTAATCTCCGAAACGGCTGGACCGATTTTGACGGAACTTTCACTGGCAGATAGGCCTGATGTCATAAGGAGTAATTTAGGCTACTTTTATTTTAGGAAAAGAATTAGGATGCCGCGCAAATAATAAAAACCCTAACACGCGGGCGAAGTCGCGGGGAACAGCTAGTTTATACTAAAACTAATTTTTACGGATTCTATCACGTTTAATTTAACATCCCGTTACAGCCTATTAAAGTCCACTGCTGAACATAGCCCCTCCCCCACCATATATTGCCTCATAGAGGGATACTTATATTATTCTAAGTTGTTAACAGGAAGATGCTGCTACCCATCTCCTGTTTTAGATTCCTTCTGTCGTCTCTTACGACACCCACGGGATGATATGTTGTAGTGGATATTCTTTTTGTTTGATTAATCTTTCGTTAACAGACACAGAAACAGAAACAGAAACTTTTTTATTCAATATAGATTATAAATATACTTATTGAAAGTCACTCTTTTGTATAATTACCACTGGTTCGAAAAAAAACCTCTGTCCTGGGAAGAACCAGCAAGAAACCCAGCGGGACTTTTTTTAAATAACAGCTTACAATCATGTATGTTACACAAATTAACAACACAACAAATTAGAAATAGCTTGGTAGCGGAATTGCTTATTAAGGTTGAAACTTCACAGGCTACTCAAATTGCTAGTAACCGTGTAACTGTGTAACCGTATAGAGTATGTTTATATATTCATTGAGTATGTGTCATTTTGAATTCAATTATTATTAAAAATATTAAAATTAATTTGCTAAAATCCGCATAATAAAATAAAATTATGTGTCTCCTGAACACTACGCAGCCACCACAGAGTCTATATCACCTGAGGATGCCTCATTTAGAGGCGAAACGCGTGATATATTATCGACAGGGGTATGTTTTTCTGAGTGTAGTGTTGTTGGCATTAACCGTAACTGGAAAGTGTAACGGTAAGGGAGGACGGAGGTGCTCTTCAAACTAGTAAGAAACACATCATTTGAAATTATTACGCGGTTCTTTGCTATTTAATTTTTAACATCATTAATATACATATATATTTCACGTAACGGTACCAATTATAATATGGTGAGACGAAGTATTGCAGACACTGATCATGGCAACGCACTAACAGATCTTCGTACAGCACGTGTAGATAGTGATGCATGGACAACAGGGTCCCGCTGCTGCACCCACCACAGCATCCACCAGAATATCCACCACAGCATTGTCCGTTTTCCAAATCCAAATTTTTGGATGAGTACAAAGTCCTAATTGAACAGAAAACCTAAAAGGATATAAAATAGGGGTTAAGTTTTAGTACAGATAGTTTTTTGTCTTTTTATGTATGTACGTATTCCGCAATAGATTTAGTTGTACTGATTATATTACATTACTTCTTCGAAATGAATTACCGCGAAGCAATGCCAGAGTTAATTAAATATCAATAATTCTTCTTAATATTATTTAGTGTTCAGTGATTATTATTATTATTGTTATTCATAATATTATTGCTATTGTTTTTTTTATCTTTTTGCGGCCTGTTGTTTTTATATTTCACTACGCCCGTGGTTGACCGGAAGAGAATGCCAAAAGGCATTAAGTCCGTCATTTTAATCCTTTTATTTAAGGTGATAAAAATAAAGCATAAATAAATGCAATTTCAAATTCAGGCTGGTATTCTGTGAGACCTTACAAAAAGAGATTATCTTCCTCTGTTGAGCCGACCCATTCGTGCTACAACCATGGCTCTACCATGTAAACTATTGTGGTATAACCATCTCATTCACCTCAAATATAAAACTATAAAACACTCAGACCGGGGCTGACAGCAGCATCGAAGGTGCTAACTTCTGATATTGCGACCATTGTCAATTCGCATGCTAGCGTGACGCATAAGGCAAAGAAAAATGACCATGTAGTGGCGGTGTAAGAATATCCACTAACCTATATCATCCCGTGGATTTCGTAAGATGCGACAGAGAGATACAAATCAGGAGAAAAACAGCAGCTTATTTCTAAAAACGGTTTAAAATAAAAAAAAACTGCGTTTTGCTAACCCATTTGCCAAACGTGGCAACTATGGAAAATATCCCCTGTAGAGCAATCTATGGGGGAGGCCTATGCTCAGCAGTAGACTTTAATAGGCTGTAACAATAACGGTAAGCAATTCCTCCTGATAATGTAAGTGCCTAGGTTCGACATGAATTAACTGGTTGTCGATGATATTAAGTAAACCGAGCCTAAGCCAAATGCAAAAACATCAAATAGATGTAATAAAATAGATATTAATAGAATAGATTTTCGATATAGACGACATTGTAGTTGTTACTTGTAGCTTGTTATATTCCTTCGCCCACTCATAACGTTTTCAAAATTAAACTTTTAACAAAAATTTAAAGCCGAATTCAAACAACGAAGCAGATTGAAATAATTTCCACATAGTAGCTTCTGAAGTCGGAGCTCCATTCTTCTGTACACTATGTTTTACCAATAACTTCGCAAACATTCTGTGCATTTTATTTTATTTATTTGGTACTTTAAATTCGGCTTTTACTTGGTTGCCGTGTTTAATTTCCTTTTAAATTTTACCTAGTCGTGAATCTAGCTAAATTCTCGAGTGAAATAACTACAAGCACTTCTCAAGCTTTAATTTGCACCTGACATAATTTTCCCATCACTTTTTGTCTCACGTAAATCTTTGAGTTTAATCACAGTAAATCGGTAGGACAACATGGAGTAAGGAACCTAGATGTATTATTCGTTATGTGATTCATAAAATAACTTTTAAAGTTAAAAGGTTTGTTTTTTGTGTTTTTATAATCACTTTTACTTGTTTCATAATATTAATTTTACATTATTAATTTACTAACTATAAAAACCGACCGGTTACTCCTCACGGCATCATCAGGTTATATATTCCATATACATTATTATTATCCAAATCACAAAAATTGAGGTGGAGTTTCATCAAGTGACAACAATCGCAAGTAAAAATTTTAAAAGATCAGCTAATAGTCCTTTCTTTCGCCTTTGCAATCTATGGACATCGCGAACCAAATTCAAACAAAATGGCTACGGAAGTGTTGTCGCCTCTGAGAAATAAAATCTGGCCCGCTATACTTTATACTGATCTACGGAATAGGTAGAAAAGGAGTTGTACCATTAGTAACTTTTTAAGTATACTAGTGAAGCCACACTCCGAAATGCTAAAGTTTATTTCTACATATGTACTCGCATATTATACACATCACGTTGATGTAGCTCTGAAGACTGTTAGCTTGTGTATCTATCTTATTCTTAAAAAAATATTAATGTTATTAGAACAAACTTCCTCTCATTAAATAAAACCAATTTACGGATTTTATCACGTTTAATTACGTATATTTTTTAGGTTTCATTATAATAAGAACTTCCCTCTCTCTAAAAGTGCCTAACACTGCAATAATTTTCATTCCAGCTATATTTCACTTTATTGTTGGCGACAAAAACGTATGTCCATTTCCTGGCGCTGAGTAAGAATCTTCATTTGATAACATTGACGTACTTTTATTCTGACCAATGACGTCTTTATTTCATAGTCTTACATTCGTGTAACTTGACTACTTCAAGATCATCACATAGCGAAAAACCCTAAATAATTTCTGTCTCATTTCTATGTATCTTAAAAACAATTAATTCTTTGTTATAGTCCATTTTATTTATTATGGGCGGTGCCGGGGAGCAGCTCCAGAGGCGAGATATTTTTGACGCTTCACTGAGTATTTTACACCTGTTGTTGACGAAATTACATCGCCAACTATCGGCATTCAGAAGAACCGGAGACCATTTTTACTGGAAAAGAGGCATTCCATCTTAGTCCTCACGGGTGACAACGCATCTGCATTTCGATTCTTTATTGAGGATAGATGTGGATGTCTATGGGTCACAGCAACCACTTCCCATCAGGTGGACTGTGTGCTTGTTTGTCACCATATCCTATAAAAAAGAAGAACTTTCTGGCACATTCCAGATTCGTGTCCTAGGACACTCACATGACGAAATGGGGGTCTTTAACCAACATAATGCTCGTATATTTAACAGTGGGCTTAAAAAAAGGTAACAACCAATAGCGCAGTAATTTGACTTGTCAATTTATAACATTTGAGGTCCTACAGTCTGGAGCCATCGTTAGCAATGCTCGCGAACCGTAAGTAAGTAGAGGAAAAACGGCGAACCTAGTTTAATTGGGGAGCTTAATAGCTATGAGGGTGCAACGTTCACTTTGTGTCTGGTAGTATGATAAATTGTTATAACAATTAAATTAAAATAGTATTATGTAAAAGTACTTAATGCTAATGTGTCTCGTCACTCACCATAGTGTAAAGATCTGGAGATACTTTTTACTGGATTGGAGGTTTTTCTTATAGGATATGGTGACAAACAAGCACACAGTCCACCTGATCGTAAGTGTGTAGTGGCGCTGTCGTCACGCCACAAGCGAAACACATCGAAACCTAAATCGCGCAAACAAAGTTCCGAAATTAAAGTACTATATATAGAATAGCTCCGAACTACCACTCAGAGCGTTGGCAGCTCCCCGGGCAGAACACCTTGCCCAGCGGGAGATCTCCCCTTTTCCTTCCACCCGCCACAGTGGTGACCAACCGACGTGATTTAAACACGCAACAAACAACCTTCGAAAATTACAACTTCAAAACCTTCGTCATAGTTCGCAAGTACCCCATTAATTCGCTCCCGAGTAGATATTGTTTGCAGTCTTCACATTCTGCAAGCCATCTAGCTTTACAAAGGTTCATCGCGGCACTGGAATAATAATTCTTCCTGTTCCTTCAAGCTATTATTTGCGCTACAATGTTCGGCACGGCTCTTAGCCTTACTGATTGCCTCTGCTTCACGGCACTCTCGCAGATTACTTGCCTTCTTCTCGACTCACCGCAGACTACAAGGCAATCCCTGGTACTTTCTCCGGCTCATCGTTCTCACCGGCATCAATTGCAAGTGCGTAGTACGGCATGCATAACACACCGGCATATCGTTCGCACCGGCGTGACTTGCCCTTACGCACACAGCATGGATTCCCCACCGGCATTAACAACGCACCGGAAATCGGACTGCACTACCGACTTCCGGTCTGAGCAGGGGAGTGATGTGGCGACGCAGTCGTCGCACCATAAGCGAAATACATCGAAGCCTAGGTCGCGCTAATAAAATTCTAAACTTAAAGCAATTTATATACAGAATAGCTCCGAACTACCACTCGGAGCGTTGGCCGCTCCCCGGGCAGAACACCTTGCCCGGCGGGAGATCTTCTCTTTTCCTTCCACCGGCTACAAGTGGTTGCTGTTACCCATAGACATCTACATCTACCCTCAATAAAAAATCAAACTTCAGATGCGTTGTCGTCCGTGAGGACTAAGATAAAATGCCTCTTTTCCAGTGAAAAGCGTCTCCGGTTCTCTACACTCACAATACGAAACACAGCAGTGTTAAGCTTCTATTTGACACTGGTATTCTGTGAGAGCGTGGTCTTTCCCCGGCAGAGTCGACACATTTGTGCACAATTACTATATTTCTAATGCAGCATGGCTCTATCACGTAAGAAAGGTATTCCATGAGGTATTCCATCTTAGTCCTTAGTGGTGAAAAAGCATCTGGCTGTTTCATATCGTGAGAGTAGAGAACCCGAGACCCATTTTACTGTAAAAGAGGCATTCCAACTTAGTCGTCACGGGTGACGACGCATCTTCATTTTGGTTATTTATTGAGGATAAATGTAGATGTCTATGGGTTACAGCAACCACTTATCATCAGGTGGACTATGTACTCGTTTGTCACCCTATCTTTTAAAAGAAAAATCGGGAAGATGCTGATACCTACCCCCTATTTCATTTCTCTCTGTAGCCTCTTACGATAGGAACGGGATGTTATGGGTGGTAGGTTTTTAACGCCACCATTACACGTGTATTATTAACGTGATCGCCTTCTTATATAAGTAAACAACAACAAGAAAAATATGGAGAAAATTTTGTAAGGATAATTTTCGTTATAAATAATAACTGTAATAATGGAATGAATATACAAAGTATTGTTTTTGTAACAAAGGAGTAATAATAATTTTTTCAGTCTTTGAGTTATTAAAACTTAATTTGTTTTTGTTGAGTTATTTTTTTGTTTTCGAAAGCCCCTTTCAACATTACGAATTTCTTGAATCGAAAAGAACTGAAAAGAGTTTATAATTATTCTTATACTCTTTATGAAAAATAAATATTATTTTAGTGGTAGAGACATGCTGCTGTTATATTTTGGTTATAGCAGAAATGGGTCAGCTCGACCGGGGAGAAGGATCACGCTTTCACAGAATACCAGCGTAAAATAGCAGCTTAACGCTGCTGTGTTTCGTATGGTGAATGTAGAGAACCGAAGACCCTTTTTACTGGAAACGAGGCATTCCATCTTAGTCCTCACGGGTGACAACGCATCTGCAATTTTATTCGTAATCGAAGATAGATGCAGATGTCTATGGGCCACAGCAACCACTTACCATCAGGTGGAATGCGTGCTCGTTTGTCACCCTTATCCTATAAAAAAAAAATCGTCTTTGGTCATAATCTATTATTCTTTAGTGACAAATTTTCATAGTTATCCAGACTTTTTGTATCGAAAGTGCTCGAATGATGTTAATTATAATATCATCTTCGTTGATTTAGGGCGGGTGAGTCTCAATATAGTTACACACTGTGAGTTATTCCGTCTTGGACCACGGAAGTGACAACGCTTAAGTTCTTTGTTAGAAATCGGTTGCAGATATCTCTCGGCTGTAAAGGCCAGTCACCACTTTGTACTAAGTTTGTTAGCCGAAAAAAAACTGCCAAAAATCTAGAAAAAGCTCGACTGTAATAACAAGATATTTCAGAGAAAGCGAGTTAAATATTCAATAAATTACAGCTCCTACCGCTGAGATTGCCTCACTCTTCTGCCTGATTTCCTCTGAAAGCGCTAGCTCGGAATCTAATTTTCTATTTGTTTCAGTTTGCAAGCGGTGAACGGTTTGGTTTTATTTTGATACGATTTTTTATAGGATCTAAATTTATTAAATAACGAAGTAGGTCTTAGAGGCGATTATTGGAAACTCTTGGCTGTTTAGTAGCGAATTAACAAAATAAACTACCACATACCACAGTTTGCGTACGAGGCGACAGAGCAAAATGAAACGAGAGTTGGGAAACAGAATTCAAATGTTTATTATGTGATGTATGATATACAAAACGGTGACCCTAAATCCACTTGCCAAGCGCAATATCCAATACCCTCGTTTTGCAAAATTACGGCTGACTGTATTTCCCCGGCGTCAAATTTCTCTTTCATGAACTGATACCAACCCACCCGACGGTCTTTCTTATCATCGGTAAATTTGCACGGTACCTACTTAACACAACAGCAATAAAGTTCGTTGTGAATGATAGTTGTAATGGTAGGATAGGTGTAAAGGTGCCGCTGTAGCGCAATACCTATAGATTATATACCTAATGCGTCGGTTTTCTCAACCGCTCAAACAGTTTCTTGAGTGACCACGGTTTGCAGCCGACCTGTCTTCGTTTTGTATTCAAAACTTACCCGTCCTTTTCTGATTTAAGTTAACAATTTAAAATCTTTTTCTCGTGCTCATGCATCTCACATAAAACACCAAAAGTAGTATGCAGCCGAAAATTCTAAACGTTTATTGGACCTTAAAACTTTTTAGTCAAACAGTTATGTCGACTGAACTCCATTGTTTCGAGCCAATTCCCACCAGATTATCACGAAATGCTACAATTGGATCTCGTTGAATCTAAAATGTCTGTTGCGATTTTCAGAAGACCTGATTTTTGCATTTGCTTTGTTCTGAATAACGACTTTATTTTTATCAGCAGCACCTTGTCATTGCCTATACTTGCAGCACTTAATTAGCACTTAGTTCCTTGCTATTAATATTTATTGTATATCGAATAACTTCATTGCGTTACTAGCGATACGTTTTACCAGCAACGCAAATTTTGAATCATACGTTACGGTGAAAATTTTAGAGCACCTAATTTTTATACTTGACACCTAATTAGCACCTAAAAAGCTCCTAATTTTAGCGTTTTCCAAATGCAAAATCCTGACTTTGCGTTTTTGGTGAGACACAACTCACAGGCTACGGATTTGCCGGAGCATTATTGCTTTACGTCAGCTGTTTCTTCTTTTACGCGAATTTTTAATCGATTTTTTTGTTTGTCCTATGTAAGAGAGATCACAATCACAATCAAGCTTGTACAGTCCTGTATTTTGTAGAGGGCTATTTTTTATAGGATAAGGGTTACAAACGAGTACAGAATAGAATAGAATAGAATATTTTTTTATTCAATAGAGATCACATGTGTAATTCTTATTAAAAGTAATTTTTTACTTTATCAATGGTTCGAAAAAAAACCTCTGTCGTGACAGCACGCAACCAGCAAGAAACCTAGCGGGATTTTATTTTAAAAGCATATTTTTTTGATTGGTACAAAATTTATTTTAGAAACAGCTTTGAAGCGACCACCTCATTCCCAGTGGTTATTATCAACCATATATTCATTTATACTATAATAACCCTTTTTATACAGTATACACATTCCACTATATTGATAGTAAGTGGATACTGTGGCCCGTAGACTATATCTATCCTCGATTAGGAATCGAAACACAGATGCTTTGTCACCCCTGGGGACTAAGATAGAATTCTTCGACTTCTTTTAGAGAAGAGCCTACTCTTTAGTTTAGACCGGTAATGCACCAGCTTTTCTCTTTATGTTGCAGGTTTTGGCCTTGGTAAGTAGGAGTGATCTTCCGCCGGGCAAGGTGATCA
This sequence comes from Parnassius glacialis, assembly GCA_033319125.1. Lineage (NCBI taxonomy): Eukaryota > Metazoa > Arthropoda > Insecta > Lepidoptera > Papilionidae > Parnassius > Parnassius glacialis. The sequence goes on along the minus strand of JAVANC010000003.1, from coordinate 38,162,283 downwards.
GCCCGGAGAGCGGCCAACACTACGTGTGGTTATATAGTACAGAGCTATTTTATATATACCGCAGTACTTCGGTACGTTGATAGCGTGCTTTAGGTTTCGGTGCATTTTGCTTGTGGCGCGATGACACCATTATAAAAATACATTCATGGGTAGAGTAAAATGAAAAAAATAATTTTTTCAACGAAAACTGTATTTTGTTTATAAAATTTGTTTGTTCCAAATCCACCAATACAGTAAGTACAAGAACTTCAGTACAGTAACTTGATCTGTTGAGGCAAGTTGCGTAACAGTAACGGTGTTAGAACATAAAGGTGTATTGTGGTAGAGCCATGCTGCACCTATATTATTGTTTTTTTTATATTCTATTATAATTTAAGGGACATTTACCGCTTAGCGTATGTCAGGTCCCATCATACCCTAACATACATGACTTACTCATATAACGTTACTTAATACTTATTATACTACGTGGGCCATGGATTCGAATAGAACTTTTTTATTTTTTTTTATTTTTGCCATTTGTTTGGGACAGAATATTATGAAATGTGCCTACGTCAATTCTGTTCAAATTGAAGACCCTTATGAAATTACTTCTAATAGACTCAAATCGAATTGACTCATCACTCAAAACATTCCATCAATATATGGTACAGGTCTTCTATAACTCCACAGTCTTCACATTTGGGAGAAGTTGTTTTTCTCATCAGAAATACAAATTTCTTACATGGAACGTGTCCAGATCTGAGTCTATGAGCAGTTTTATATATTATTGTTGTAGCACGATTGGGTCGGCTCGACTAGGGAAGGTCCACGCTCTCACAAAATACCAGCGATAAATAGCAGCTTAATGCTGCTGTGTTTCGTATGGTTAGTGAAGAGAACCGGAGACACTTTTTTACTGGAAACGAAGTATTCCATCTCAATCCTCAGGGATTTATTTCTCAATACTCATTTGCATATTGATTCCTTATCGAGGATAGATGTCTATGAGAAATAGCATCCACTTACCAGTAGGTGAAATGTGTGCTTCTTTGTTACCCTTAATATATAAAAAAAGATGCAATACAATATCAACTAGTACGGTGTTTCAAATGTCACAAATATTGACAATCCCTCTCAAAAAACCAATACAATTGTTTTAAGTTCCACGTTGAAAACCAGATTTAAGGATAAAGAGAAAACATTTAGTGTAAATTTATTTTAACAGTGGTAGAGCCACGCGGCAGCGTTTGCTGTCGCACGGATGGGCTGGCTCGAACCAGGGTGGTACCACGACCTCACAGGAAACCAGCGTGAAGTAGAGGTTCACCTCTGCGTTTTGCTTGCTGAGTGCAGGTGGCCGGAGGCCCTTTTTACTGGAAATGACGTATTCCATCTTAGTCCTCACGGGTGAAAACGCATCTACATTTTGAATTGTAATAGAGGATAGATGTAGATGTCTATGGGCCGCAGCAACCACTTACCATCAGGTGGACTGTGTGCTCGTTTTTCACCCTTATCCCATAAAAAAATCTCTTTTCTTGAATTAACACCAAGAACAGGTAAAAAGTTTAAAATAAAACGGCAGTGAAAGTTTAAAGTGACAGTTTTATCTAACGAGCGTTATATACGCTTATTCACAAAATTGCTAAAATAAATAATTTCATTTACAAGAATTCAAAATTTCAATCATATTTCTCCGGGAATAAAAACTGTCAGTATTTAATCGCTATACCTTCCAGGAACCCCCATTGTTTTTCAATAGTTTAAACCTGTTTTGAAAACAAAATTTGATAAGTTTTTATACCACGTTGATAAATTTTATAAATAAAACCCCCCACGTTGCTCTTACTATTTTAATGTATTGTCTCCTTGTACCTAGATTAAAATACTTACTCCGCTCGAGACCAGTCTGGAAATGTTCGGATATTTTAAAAGATAGTGATAATAATCTTAAAATATCTATGGAAACATTCTAAATTTAACTTTAAATACAACCATATACAAACTGAAATTTATATGGGCGTACTTAATATTTGGGACATTTTATACTAGTCTAGAGAGTTGTGTAGAGATAGATATCGTTAAGGCACCATGTATCGAAAGCCATAAGTTCTTTTCAGAATTTTTTCAGAGCCGCAACTTACGAACACGCGTGATGAACTAGGTTAATATAATATTTTCTTACTGCGGGAACACTTGCTACGACTCTACAAAAGTTGCGTTCAGAACGCTCGATTATGTTGTAAGTTCACCGCGTTGTAAAATTAATTGGGCTGTCCCGAATAATAACCGACGACATTTTCCTCTTCTCGAAACGCACCTGCCATAATCTTTCCCATTTTTAACCTAACAAGGTGGAATCCGCTGAGCTTGAGAAAAGTAAATTAACTCAAACTCAGGCAAAAAGTAAATGAAGGGGAATCTTGAAAAAGATAGAGTGCTTACGATAAAATTTGAAAGAGAAGTTTTCCAAGTTTGCTTAAATTGTAATTGTAGTACCGCAGTTTGTGTATTCTTAGGGATATGATGAGTCATCATTATTTAATAATTTAACATCTGAACATATTTTAAATATTTATTTTGTAATGTATCCATTTAATATAAAGAAATTTAAGGTTATTAACGTAAAAGTGATCCATAATTGTACGTGTAATTTAATTTCTGTATTGGTAATATTTTAGATTTTACGTAGCGATACTTTCCAAAATACAGTCAATATAAGCGTTTAATATTCTTTTATACAAGAATAAAAATAAAAGAATATAAAAGTGTAATGAAATTAAAGTACTTCATTATAATAAAATGAGTGAAAAACATTGCTTCCGAAACCTTTGCGACGATTCCACAGAGTTTGGTTTCATTAATAACAACACTAATACGTATTATAAGTGTTTACATAGACTTAGAATATATATCTAGTGGCGTATTTATATTAATTTTGCCCGTAATTGCCCGTATTGATAAAACGTACACCAAACAGCCTTAATTATTATCGTTTCTTACCGCTTACTTAAATAAAATACTAATTATATTTACACTATCTCTTTCTATTGTAAAAAGAAAGAGAGACTTAGACATAGAGACTGAAATTAACGTCGATTTTTATTACTATACGTCCTATAATATTTACTAAAACCAAACACAAATAATAATTAATACTCACTTGCTATTGTCGTCACTTGGTGAAATGTTATAAGAGTATGCATTTTTTATAGAATTAGCGTGACAAACGAACACACAGTCCACCTGATGGTAAGTGGTTGCTGTGGTCCATAGACATCTACATTCACATCTTACATCGTATCTCTCTTCGTTTGCGAATTAAAATGCAGATGTGTCGGCACCCGTCAGGACTAAGATGGATTGCCTCTTTTACAGTAAAATATGAAAGACAGCAGTTTTAAGCTGCTGTTTTATGCTGGTACTCTGTGAGAGCGTGGTCCTTCCCCGGTCGAGCCGACCCATTCGTGCTAGAACTATACTATTAATGTAGCTGCATCATGGCTCTACCACGTAAACGTATATTGTGAAACTAGTAACAAGTTTTTATCCAAATCACAAAAAATTACTATAACATTTTAGCAGCTTTAAACAGCGTTTTTATAGCGCAATGGCTTTCAAAATACATTGTGCGGTGTTAGGAGAACTTCATTGTACGAGTACATACCCTTATAAAATAAGTTCAAAATTTTACCCTGTGAGATTTCGAGTTTAGTAGTCGAATTTTTATTACTCTTTCATTAGAGCCTATAACAAGTCCACTGTTGAATATAGGCATCCCATAGATGATAACCTCATAGTGGAAATCCAGCCGTAGTTGCCACGCTTGGGAGGCGATATGGCAACCTCTGTTTTTTTTTTTTAATTTTTTTACTTGTTATCCGGGAGATACTGCTGGCCATATCTTATTTACATGTCTCTCTGTGACCTCTTACGACACCTATCTGAGGATATCGGGTAGTAGATATTCTTACGCCACCGTTGCACATCAACAATATTCGATTAACGAAATCAAAAGTGTGACTCCGAAATTAAGTGTCAATGGTCCTGCGTTCGAATTTTAACTGTAGCCAATTATTTTTCAAAAACACAATAATAATGTCTTCAAAAATTGGGTGACTAAATGTGGGTCATAGAGGCCAATCTCAACGGAGAAAAACCTTCTGCGCGGGACAAGATTATAGTGTACGAGTGTATGCGCAAGCATAAGTGCTCTCGCATCTTGCTGTCGCACGGATGTCGCAGCAACCACTTACCATCAGGTGGAATGTGTGTTCGTTTGTCACCCTTATCCTATAAAAAAATTGTTTTTAGAAAAATGAAAAAAAAAATATGTTTATACAAACATATTTTTTTATATAAACATATGAAAACAAAATATGTTTATATAAACATACATACATGTTTATATAAACATATTTTTTTAATTTTAAAACTTGGCAGCTATAACAAATGTCTCCCTTAAGCCATAAGAGGTAATTTATAGAGAAGTCGTATACTAAACTGTAAAAGTTTGATAAGCTGAAATGAATAAATGAACACGCCATGTTGAAAAACGTAATAAAAGAAGTCAGCTGAATATTTAGACAAAATAGAAAGAGAACATGAATAATTGAACAGCAAAAGAGTGGGATAATCTGACGGCGTCAGACTTTCCATTCGATTCCAATCTGGGCGTCTTTAAGGCGATACAGAATAGGTTTTTTACGCTATGACGTGACGGTGCGTTTTACCATCTAGGGCTTTGTCACTACTTACTATCAGGTGTAGTTGTAGTAAAGTATTGTGAAAGACTCGTTTCCAAAACTGGCAATGTGTATGCGGAAAAATAATTCGTATTTCCTGATAAAGCAGAGATTTTAGTGTTTTACGTAACAATTTACAATTGGTCAGTTTTGTTCGCTTGATCGATTAAAAATTATTTAAGTTCTGCCGACAAGAGCAATTTTTATAGAATTGGGTGCCTAGCGAGCACATAGTTCACCTGATGGTAAGTGGACGCTGTGGCCCATAGACATCTACATTGATCCTCCATAGGAAAATCAAGATGCAGATGCGTTGTCACCTCGGAAAACTAAGATGGAATGCCTCGTTTTCATGAAAAAGGATCTCTGGTTCTTTAAACACACCATACAAAACACAGAAGCATTAAGCTGCTATTTCACGATGGTATTTGTGAGAGCGTGGTCCTACCCCGTTCGAGCGGATCCATTCGTGCTACTACCATTATATAGCTGCAGCTTACGTAAAATAGTACCAAATGCTGCCAGCGACATAAAAAAATAAATCCATAAAAAAATAAAAAAGTTCATAGTTCTAAAATAATAAAATCTTTTTTTATATAATAAGATAGGTAGCTTCTAAAGTAGGTGCTAAAACGCACACAAAATATCTAAGCCCCAATTTCACTTTTTTAAGTTTAAGTTATTTTTTATCCTTTCGATTAGACTAAGCAATATCCTGCCGAGGTTCTTGGTTATGGTTGTTCCTAAGACAGATGTGTTTTCCGATCAAGTGGTAAATTAAACATAAACATGACTTTCAATAAGTATTACTTATAATCTATATTGAATAAAAAATAGTTCCAAATCCACCCTAGACGGATATGAGGGAGGTCTGTGTCCAGTACTGGACTTTCATCTATAAGCTGTAATGAAATAAACTCACTTCCTTGTATACATTCTTTCAAGTGTTCTATATTCACCTAATTCTAGTTTTCATTAGATAGTGTAATTACTAATTTAAATTTCCATTAGTAGATATAAATCTATTTTTCATTACATTCTCATATTCAAATGCATGTCACATTTGAGTGCATCGTCAAAGACATAGATAGAGCGTAACCAATTTTTTTTTATAAAAGAGCGGCCAGTGATCGCTGAGAAGTCATGTAAATTGAGCACTTAGCCACGTCGCAAATATCAAAACAATAAAACAATAACGATAAATACAATAAAACAAACGAGATATCATATCGATGATTAATATTAATGTAAATGGAGACGTCATAGTAATTTAACAGACGACAGATAAACCTCGTTTCTATTTCTGATACACTATAGGCAAATGATATATGCTTTTACTACGCACTATTTGTGTCTTAAAGAGGGGTGATTATAACTGAAGAGGGGGAATAGAAACCAGAATTAAAACATATTTAGTGAATTAATATAATATCCTTTAACTGGTAAGATGTGTGACATAATTTGATAACAGCAAGGCTTCAGTTGTAAAACAACACGAAAGTAATGATTTATTATATTTAAGCAAACACTACACATTGAATAACACTACTTTTATAGATTTTATTGCGTTTAATTAACTTAAACACGACAAAATCCGTGAAAGTAGTTTTATTCAAGGCGAAATTTCCAAAGATAAAAAATTAAGATTACTTCCATATACGAGGTCTATAATGATATTCATGCAATAACTAATACAAAAAAAAAATACCTTTAGATACTCTCGTAAGCGTAAAAAAGAGTCAGAGCACCAAAGATACGAAACAAGTAACTATACTACGAGGGAGTTATTACAAAAGTGATGCTGAAATTTTAAAAATCAAAGCTTTAACTGATGATAATTTTTACTAATTAGACTTCAATAAGAATACTGAAACTACTGAGTAGGTATACAAAATATAATTTCATACATTTTAAGATGTAAATTAGTTTAAATTATGCTGCATTGTTGATTATTTATAATTCCAATTTAAATTTACGATTTTTATGTTCCTTATATTAATTTGAAATTGATCAAATAGTTATGAGAATAACTGTTGCTATAGTTTTAATAAACATTATTTTTTATTATTATTAGAGTTTCACTTAAACGTTTCGCGTTTTTTAAACCTATATTTTTATCTGAGGATATATATAGATGACTATGGACTACAGCATCGACTCATCATCTTTAAAAAGTCCCCCTGGATTTCTTGATTGTTTTTCCTTGGACAGAAGTTTTTTCCCGAAACAGTGGTAAAGCTTATATGTCTTTCAATAAGTATTCCTGTAATCCATATTGAATAAAAACTATTCTATTCTATTCCATCAGGTGAACTATGCGCTCGATTAGCGTCATTGAAATCGTTTTAAATATACGCAGCGCTTCATCTATATTTCGTTAGTCTGAGAACAATGGATTCTCTAACACTGATTTTAAGAAAATGTAACTTAAATTTATATTTATACTAGCTGACCAAGCAGACGTTGTTCTGCCCTTTCCGAACGACCATTTGCTTTTCTAAAAAAAAAAAACTCCTGAAAATAGCAATAAAAAAATTGCGTGTCACTTATCGGGATAAAAACAATCCTATCTCTCAAGTTGGACCAAACTGCACACAGTGTGCAAAATTTCATTGAAATCAGTTCAGTAGTTTAGGAGTTCATGGCGGACAAACAACGTGACACGTAATTTTTATATATATAAAGATATTAGCTGATAGGATACCATTTCAGCCCATCCGGGTAGTACCACCCTCTTACCTAACCGCCAAATAAATTTTGTGAGATTGTATGCGATTTAATTTATATGCGAATTATAATGCTAAATAAGTGTATATGATATGACATGCTGCAACTCTCTATATTATGGTTGTAGCAGGAATAGGTAGGGTCGACCGAGGAAGGCCCAGAATACCAGAGTAAATAACAGCTTAATGCTGTATTCCTTCGTACGGTGAGTGTAGAAAACTGAACATACATTTTACTCGAAACGAGGCATTTAATATTAGTTCCTACGGGAGACAATGCATCTGCATTTTGATACTTGACCGAGGTTAGATGTAGATGTCTGTAGACCACAGCATCCGCTTACCATCAGGTGCTCAACACCCTTATTCTTAAATTATACCCCGTGATCAATTCATACTTGAAATATCAATTGAAAGGTAGCTCTAAAATGACACAAAAATATTAAGATCACGATGTAAGTGAGTGATAATCGATAAATGTGATTAAACTAATCAGTATTGTAAAAATACCAACTAAAATCTTCTGAGGTCACTCGCTGTCTGTAACGAAGTTTTGTGAGAAATGGTTGTCAATACTCTTATCCTCGTGACAGCTTGTTCGGTTCTCGCTGTGACCTCTGCTGGTAAGCACGATGTCTACTCCGGGTAAGTTTTTATTATTCACCATTCTTCTTAATTTAAAAAAAAATTGCGGCACAAAAGTTACTGGTCTCAATCAGTTATAAATTTCTGTTAGAGGCGTAAGTGCAGGGAATATATTTACTCTATAAATGTTTTTAATTTCTTAGACTTGAAAGTTTTCTCAGCATTTCCATCGCCACCAAGCAATTTGTATATCAACAATTAAAATTACTATACAAAACTGCTTGGAGTGCCTGGTTCTTCTCTGGTCAGTGGAACTTAATTTCTAAAGTGGAACGATTTTTTTACGCATACGATAAATAATTATATTTAATTTTATTGTATTTCTAACAATTTCATTTCAACTGTGATAATAAGAAAGAAAAAATATAATATCTATGGTTTTTTTTTGCATTTTTAGGTACACAGTTCACGGCATCAAAGTCAACAATCGCCATGACCAAGAACTGTTATTTAAGCTTGTTGACTCTTTAAACATTGATATATGGGACCACGGTGCACCGGCTTTGCGGGATGCTTTGGCAATGGTGGGACCGGAACGAAAAGACGAATTCTTTAAGCAATTAGATCTTGGAAACATTTCTCACTATCTTCACCTTGAAGACGTTTCTCAGTAATAATTTTATTTTAATATACAATACGCTAACTGATAATTTGTGTTAGGTAACGGTATATTTAACATCACTAATATTCCAGTTCATCACTCCAACTAAGCTAAAAGCTTTGTTTAAGAAGTGATCCTCGACATTAGTTGAATTAGGCCACTGTTGGCAATGGGCAAAAGCATTTGATATTTTTTAAGATTTTCTTCGGTATATCCCCCAGAATCTAAAATAAGGTGTCCAAAATCATAAAAAATATAAAATATATAAATGTTTTTAAAAATAAATGAATAGTTTGATTAGATTTTTTTTTAAATATACAATATTTATTAACATAATAATCTAAAACTAAAAACTAACTATGATACAGTCCTACAGGGGTATAGTGCCAAGAACGCTGGCTGCGTGTCTTCACTGAATAGCTGTACTTAGCCTTTGAGCGAGAAAATCTTTCAGTCTTCTTATCATCAGTGGTGACGACAAGTCGCAGACATAATTACTGTATGAACTTCTTCGCACGTCACAGCAAATGACACAAATATGTAGTCATCTCTCAGAGATTCTAACTTGTCACATTAGATACAATTTATAAAATTGATTGACTAAAATTTGACACCATGAAATGAAAAAAAATTAATGACATTAATAATGATCTCATTTGTTTAGTATATTCCTCTATTGTATACTTAATATGTTTTACTTTTTTTACTTAGTAAGTATATCTTATGGTATACTTAATATTTTTGCCATTTAAGCTATATAATTTGTTAAATATTTAAGTCGTATATATTATGTTACCTAAATTGTAAGTGAAAGTTAATTATAATTTTAATTTGAATTGGACAGATGTACCCACTTTCCACTCAGGTAGTAGCCAGATCCCTTTAGATTCCACCAGTCAGTGGAGTACATTAAAATATAAATTTGCAGTGCTGCGGAATAATCACTCAATAACCTTCAGATATGGGAGGAGACCTGTGCTTAGCGGTTGGACGTGAATAGGTTTTTTTTTTTACTTCACTCTAAAAATATTTATGTATTAGGCAGTTTATACCATATCCACACATGCAATGATAGTGACTGATTTCAAACGTTATATGTAGGCATAGAGCAACATGGACCACCCACGGATCCCAAGGATGTAACCATACGCAGGCGTTCTTCTCTATCAAAGTATAAGACCACGCGGTCCTATGTATACAATAAAACTAGTTCCAGTCGCACTGCTTACAACGTTAAATCTAGTTGCGCGGCTGAATCTAGGTCGTCGAGTGTCGTCGAATGAAAAGAAACAAAGGCCACCAAGCATTTGCATTAACATTATGCCCTTTATTTTTTTATGCGATTTACTAACAGCATTAAGGCCTACTTTGATGCCATTACGATAATTGCGTTCAAACCCCACGTTGACAGTATTTAATTATTTTTTTTAAAATTTCAGAACTCTAAAAGAGCATGATTTAGAAGTTTCTTATTGGCGAAGAAGTAAACAAGGGAGGATACTTCCCTTCGAAGACTTTCCCCGATACGCAGAAGTAAGTATTATATTTTGTTCAGTGGCGGATTATCCAAAAGGAAATCTAGGCACTTACCTAGAGGCGCAAGGTTACAAGAAGGCGCTTATGGAAATTTTTAAAAAACAAAAAAAAAATTTTTTATAGGATGAGATTGACAAACGAGCACACAGTCCACCTGATGGTAAGTGGTTGCTGCGGCCCATAGACATCTACATCTATCCTCGTTTGCGAATCAAAATGCAGATGCGTTGTCACCCGTGAGGACTAACATGCAATGCCTCATTTACAGTAAAAAAGGCCTCCGGCCACCTGCACCCACCAAGCGAAACGCAGAAGTAAACATCTACTTCACGCTGGTATTCTGTGAGGTCGTGGTACCACCCCGGTTCGAGCCGGCCCATCCGTGCGTCAGCAAAAGCTGCCGCGTGGCTCTACCACTGTTAACTGTTAAGTGAGTGCGGAACATCCGCCACCCTAGGGGAGTTGCAGGTACGTTGCCGGCCTTATAGAAAAGAGTAGACTCTTTTCTTGAACGTCCCTAAGTAGTATCGCTCCGGATTAACCGCTGGCGAAAGTGGATTGCATAGTATGGTCGTGCTAGACAGGAAACTCCGCGTAAACCGCACAGTTGTGGACCGCCAGCCATCGAGATGATAAAAATGGAATTTCGAGGTCTATTGCAGTAAAAGATGGTGGCTTTTGCTCCGTTTGCCTCGTGTGGAATGTGTACAAAGCGGAGTTGTGCCGCTCCCCTGCCCCACAAAATGCGTGGGGCAGCCTGAGCATTCACGCTCAGGAGGAAAACAGTCTCGGCGTGGATTCCCAGTCAAGTACTAAGATATAGTTTATTGAAAAATTGAGGCCCCGAAGACAAAGGATATTAAATTATGTTATAATTATTTTAATGTTTTTAGCTCTTTGATGTCGATTTATTACATTTATGAAAAGTAAAACTTTTAAACTTTGAAATGTTACGTGTTTTGTGAAAAAAATATCTAGCTACATTTTATTTCTAAATATTACTTTAAAAAAATATTTATGAAGCAACTAAATTTATACAGGTAGATGCGTATTTAGAGAGAATAGCATCACAGTACCCTGATATTGTCACCTTAGTTAATTCTGGACCAAGTTTTGAAGGACGTGATATTAAATATTTGAAGGTAAGAAAAAAACAACAAGATATAAGTATATGTAGATATTGTGTTCCTTCATTAATTCCATTACAGTCCATCGTAGTCCAATGCTGAACATAGGCCTCTCCCCAGATTGCTTCATAAAGGGTTTATGGTTAGCGGACGCAGTTTTTTAGGGTTCCGTACCTCAAAAAGAAAAAACGGAACCCTTATAGGATCACTTTGTTGTCCGTCTGTCTATCTGTCAAGTCCCTTTTTCTCAGGAACGCGTTGAGAAATCAAGCTGAAATTTATATCAAATACTCAAGTCTACTGTCCCTTGGAACTGTGAAAAATTCAAACTTCTGAGCTAACGCAATCAAAAGATACAGCCGTTTATGCCGCAAATTTTCAAGATTCGCAAGGGAATCAAAGCCTACAGGGTACTTTCCGTGAACTCAGAATCTTAAAATTTGGTACGAAGCACCGTATTATAGCACAGATAAAGGGAAAATTGCGAAAGGTATAAATTTTTAGTTACATTATATAATAAGAATATTTTTAATAATTTTAAACTTATATATTATTACGGATTTGTTCGGAATCCTCGGTGCGCGAGTCCGACTTGCACTTGGCCGGTTTTTGTTTTCTTTTCTAGTTTTTATTAGAAAGACGATGCCGCCCATCTCCTACAATGTTTCTTTCTGTCGATAATAACATATAATTTTTGATTCCGATATTCAGGTAGTGCAGTTGAACTATATTTAAAAATTTGGGCTACGCACACATCAGTCGAAATTTAGGCTATGACTTACCTATTTTTTTTCTTCTTCTTCATCGACCTGCAAAAGTCCACTGACGTACATGGATCTCATCGATTGTAGAATGGATTTGTCATAATAGCCACGCTTGTACGAAACAAACCTCTTGCATTTGAAGCTAACGCCTAACGGTAGTCGGGATATTGTACGTCCAGTATAAACAACATGATTATACTGGCATCCATCAGATACCATGATATTTGATCTACGCAGATCGTTCCAAAAATTACTATTTTAGTTATTTTGCGTAGACCAGCACAAAATAAACAATTTTAAATTGGAGCTAGCTGTGGTTAATTATAATTTTGGGACAACAACCACCTAAGTCCACCCGTGACCATGACTGCTGCAAAGTATTCGAAGTATCGGGAATATTAAATTAGTTAATTAAACGCGATACAGCCTTAAAAAAACTGGTTTCATTCAATGTATAATAATCGCCTAAATATTACTAGTCATTACTGATTTTTACCGGACTGTCTGATTAACGCCATAACCATTTTGCCATTGCTTGTGTGCAGATTAATGGTAAATGGTTTTAAGTTTGTTAAAATGTAAACGACATAATATCTAGAAACAAAAATCCCTAAATAAATACTGCGTAATATGAAGCAGCAACGTGCCGTCTATATAGCTCGAGGAACCAACAATCGACGAGGACGTAATATTCTCGAGTGGCAACCTCGTACCGGTAAGCGAAGTGATGTGATAATATATGTAGTAAGTTGATGGATCCTAAACTTGATTATTTTATTTTTAGAAAACAGTCCAAAAAGTTTGTTCATTTGCAATTCTTTTTAATTTATTTCTCAGATCTCTACAACAAATTTCACGGATGTCTCGAAACCGATATACTTCATGAACGCAATGTTGCACGCTCGTGAGTGGGTAACCACACCAGTTGCACTTTATTCCATACACAGGCTGGTAGAGGAGATACGGTCCCAAGATCGAGATTTACTGGAAAATATTGACTGGATTATTATGCCTTTAGCTAACCCTGACGGCTATGAATATTCACATACAAATGTAAGTTTTTAATAACCTTTGAATTCAGATCTTTAATTCTTGGATACTTTTTTTAAGAACCATGTCTGTGAAAATTATCGTATTCCTTCAATATTTGGAAGGCTTTTCTTTTAAATTCCATAAATTAACCATTTTGAGTGAACTTATTTTTAACAAAATTTCAATGTGAGGTGGAGTAAATACAAACATAAGCTCTACGTGACAAGTAGGGCGTCGTTATAGTTTATCTCCTATTATTTCATCCCTTAAGATTTGTATTTCAAATTCAAATAAAGTCACCCTCGAGGTAGGGTTTGGGTCCCGGGACGTCTCGTGTCTCGAAGTCCCGATTCCCGGTACTTTTTGTAATTTTAGTTGTCTCGAGTCCCTGGACTTTCGGGTCGAGACTCGAGACGAGACAAGATTTTCGAATTTGTTATGTAATCATTTTTATTTTCAAATAATTGAAGGAGCCTAGCGCTAGCCTGTGTTAGTTTAATGAATAATAACTTGGTCTACTACGTAACTACTGAGTACGCAACACAATAAATTAAACAAATATGTGATTATGAGAATTAGCAATGAAATTATGAACAATGCTTAGATACTAGAATTACTAGATAATAGTAAAGTTATTAAGAATTAGTATGATTTTTAACAACGTTCGTTTCATAACTACAAGATTTAACTGTTTAGAAGTGCATTTGTGTGAAACTAAAAGAAATAAACAAAGCAATCAGTAAGACTGAAATTAACGTTAAAGTTATTTAATTTTCTGTTTAATTAATGATTTCTTATATATATATATATATATATATATATATATATATATACGCGAACATTACACATTGAATAAAACTATTTTTATGGGTTTTATCGCGTTTAATTTACTATTTTAATTCCCGACGTTTCGGTTGTACTACCCTAAGTCAGAGGAGTCATAGACAAGGTTGGCTACATTTGAAGCGAGATTCTATTAAAACATACTTCAAGCCGCCGAAGAAGATTAGTAAATTTTTACCATCCGTCAAGTGTAATAATGTCTTTTCATGCTTGACAAGCCTTGGCAAACGTCTTCAAGCCCCAAGTGTCCACAAATCTCGTTTGGCATTTGGAAGTCGTTTTCATGCTTGTGAATGCGCTAGGCTTTTGGGTTTGGTTTTACATACTTTTATTTGAAATACAAGCAAAGTAATACAAAATTAAGAATTTTTTTGGCTTTTTATTCTTTTACTGGCTTTTCCGTTAACTCGGCAAGACGACTCCAAGCATTTGCAACTTTCTTTTTATTTTTATGATTAACGTCTTTGGGGTTCCACATATACGATTCGATATCGTACTATTCCAGAAACGACAAACTCTCTTCGTTCGAGCAACCACTCATTTTAAACAAAGAACTAAACATGCGCTCCTCGCGAAATCACAATTTCTACTAAACGCGCACCATCGTGTGAATGCATTACAAGCGTTTGGTGCAAGCGCCCTTTGATCTGTGTCCAAAAACCGACACTAGACCGGATCGGGGACAAGCGTCCACAAGCTCACGCGAGCCAAGCCGAACGCCCTCTTTATACGCCTGTGCTTGTGGATGCTTGCCGAGACTTGGCAAGCGTGTAAACCCGGCATAATATCCCTCTACAAGATGTAGGAGTGTACAAGCTTGATTGCGAATGTAGTTTCTCTTACATAGGACAAACAAAGAGATCCATTAAAACCCGCGTGAAAGAACATATAGCTGACGTGAAGTACCAACGCTCTGGGAAGTCTGCTGCAGTCTGTAAACATGTTCCAGATCGTCCCCACCATTACATCAAATTTGATAGACCACAAATACTCGCAAAAGAACACCGATTCCTACCAAGGATGATACGCGAGACTATTGAAATTTAAAAATCATCCTAATTTAACAGAGAAGATGGATGGGTGCTGCCATCTGCATGGGATTCTATAACTAACAAAATGAAATCCAAAAAAGTTAAGATAAGATAAGTTCATTCTGCGTAAATTGAACCAAATATTAATATTAAAAAACTGAAGGTAGCCGGGCTAACTGTGACATCAGGACCTCAAATATCACAATAACTCCATGACCAAGGGTTGCTGTAAAACATCCGAAGCGTCGGGAATTGAAATAGTAAATTAAACGCGATAAAATCCGTAAAAATAGTTTAATTCAATTTCTGTTCAATTGTTTAATAAATGTTGATTTTTACAAAAAATAGCCTCTTTTTGATACGTTTCACCAGAAATTAACTCAATTAAAACTCTTCAAAAAAGGCTTACCCATCTTAAAAAAAAACCAAAAAGTTTTTTCTTAAGTCTCAAAGTCCCGGGAATTCCTGGGACATTGATTGTAGGCTGTCCCGTATCCCGGAACTTTAAAATTGTCGGGAATTCCCAAACCATACCTCGAGGCTATAGTATATTTAATAAAAAATGATTGAAAAGCTTCTCTAGTGGCAGTCTCGTACCGGTAAGGGAAGTGTAGGACGCCTCCTCCACTGGATGGAGTGACAACCTGGTAAGACATGCAGGAAATTGATGGGAACATTATGTTCAGCAGTGGACTTGTGAAAGGCTGTAATAATCATAAACGAAAAGTGATATCTATGTATGTTGTCCGTCTAATAAGCAGTGAGGCAGTATCTACTGCTTCATTTTTGATTAATAAAAAGTTAGAATTTGTTTTTATTATATGTAACACTTTATTTGCATAAATATACTGTTTTTAGGAACGGTTATGGCGACGCACGCGCTCATTCAATCCATCCGTCAGCACAACTTGCTATGGTGTCGACGCCAATCGCAACTTCAACGTGTCTCACAACACCCTCGGTGTTTCCTCCGATCCCTGTTCTAACGTTTACCCCGGTCATGTTCCATTCTCAGAAGTAGAAACAGGATATATCAGAGATGTGTTGCTCGAATACGTGGACCGCATACAATTATATGTCGATATCCACAGTCATGGAAATTACATACTGTTTGGCTATGGAGATACTAGTCTCCCGACAAATGTTTTACATGTGCACTATGTGGGAGCTGTGATGGGAGCTGCAATTGATGCTCTCAAGTTACCTGAAGAGCGATACTATTTGGTTGGGAACAGTGCTTTGGTTCTGTATGTATCTTCTGGAAGTGCTCAGGATTATGGACAAGTAAGTTAAATTAAAGTTGGTAAAAATTACCTTGCGTACATCCGCTCGATAAAATAAAATGATGTGTCTTACCTAATTTGAAGAGCACCTCCAGCTCTCCCTCAATTGCGTGCACTATCCCCGTCAACACTAATCCCAGCACCACTGTTTCAATACCACTACACTAGAAAAGACACACCACTGACGACAAAACGACACGTGTTTCGCCTCTACACGAAGCATCTTCAGAAAAAAAAGTACCGCTGGGTTTCTTGCTGGTTCTCCCTAGGACAGGGGTATTTTCCGAACCAGTGGTAAATAAAAAAATGACGTTCAATAAGTATTATGTAATAATCAATATTGAATAAAAAATATTCTATTCTATTCTATTCGCACGGAATACTGATGTAAAATAGCAATTTAATACTGATGCGTTTTGTATGTTGAGTGTAGAAAACCTTGTAGAAAACCATTTTCAATGGACATTACACCTTAATCCTCAAGGGTCGCGTGTCTACATTCAAATTGTAATTAAATAAGAATAAAATAATGTCATATTCTGCTTTATTTAAATTTTCTGTTTAAAGTCAGCTTTTGCTTTTTATTAAAAGTTTTTTTTTGTCTTTTAATTTGACTACGGAACCGTGTTTTAAATTGTAATTGAGGATAAATATAGATATCTATGGGCCACAGTATCTACTTACCATCAGGTGGACTGTGTGGTCGCTTATCAACCTTATTCTAAAAAAAAATTACGCTAGATATAAACCAATGATGTTCAGCAACGTCAAAGGTGCGTGATATCTGGTACTGCAAATTTTTCCAGCAGTGTACTCTTGCGGGCTGATGATGGTGGTTTTATTCTTTATTTTATTTTATTCAGAACAACAAACAAATACATTGTAAGGCTAAAACTAAATTAAATTTATAAATAACATGCGTGTGTAAGCAGCAACATTATCCACAAAGTAAAATTAAATTAATATGATAGGCAATACTCTAATCTAAATTGACAATACTCAGCAACATGGAAATGTCAAAAGGGAAAAAATAGCTAACAATTACCAATTTGTCTTGTGAAATATTTTTAATACGATTTATTGCCTAACAACATTGTTAAATCATTCTTGTAAAATTGTAAATGTGATACAGTGAAGAGGTCAATATCTGAAAAATACATGCTGTATCCATTGATCCATTACAGGCTATAAATCTCTACTGCTGAACATTGGCCTGCCCATAGATTGCCTAATAGGGGGTATTTTACCATAGTTGATACGCTTGGCGAGCTTGTTGTTAAACGCAGTTTTTATTATTTTGGATTGTTATCAGGAAGATGCTTCTGCCCATCATCTATATAAATTTCCCTCTGTTGACTCTTAGGCCACCCATTGGATAATATGGGGTAGTGGATATTCTTACACCGCCACTATACGGTAGAATTTGAAATAAAGTTTAATGGTACCGGTTCTACGTACTGAACTTCGTCTGCTTTCGCAATATAACATTTAACGTACCCTGTCCCTCAATTCAAAATTGCAATCAGTTGAGCCACTTCGATGTAAATAACATTTTAAACATTTTCTTTGCTAGCTCGTGGGCGTTCCGTTCTCCTACACCTTAGAACTGCCAGGTTATGGACAGGCGTTCACAGTGCCCCCGCGATATATCGGCCAGATCAACGAAGAAACTTGGCATGGTATAGCAGCGTCAGCGAGGGTTTCTCTTATTCACTATAAAGCCCGGTTCAACAACTGACATTGGTTATAAAAATATGCAAGAAGAAATTAATGATTATTTATAATTTTTTAATATTAAAATATTATAGAACTTAAATAACACATTATTCAATCAATTCATCACTGAGACGACTAGTAATGTCTTCTACTAAAAGTGTAATAAATATAAAATTTAATAAAAGAAAATTACTATTCATCATCATCATCATTACAGCCCTTCAGAAGTCTACTGCTGAACATAGGCCTCCCCCAAAGAATGCCACAAAGCACGGTCCTGAGCCACCTGCATCCATCGACTTCCTGCATATCTTATCAGGTTGTCACTCCATCTAGTGGGGGGATGCCCTACACTTCGCCTGCCGGTACGAGGCTGCCACTCGAGAACCTTTCTTCCCCATCGGTTGTCGGTTCTTCGAGCTATATGTAAAATGACTATTAGTTGTTTAAAATTATTTTAGTCATTTACAAAACTTTTTTAATTACTTAACCATTAAGAAGTCTAGTATAGATTTAGCTAACGAAGGCGAATCTTACATTTTTGCAGACGTGATTAATATCTATAACTTTTTCAAATAACTGCTTTGTAGCACCTAGGATCTCTGAGTAAAACCGAGGACGGATGGACGGACGGACTCGGCCACATTGTAAGAGTTCTTTGTTGTGTAACCACGTAACCTTAAAATTCTTCAATGCGTGTGCTCCCCTAAATTTCGAAGTAAGCGAGCAACTTAAGTTTTCTTTCTTTTATTAGGTGTTCTGTGGTTTTGTTGCCATTGGTGCTATTGAAATTGTTAATTGCAGTTTTATGTTGCTCTACAGCACCTTAAAAATGCATTATATTGAAGAGCTACAGAACCTATTTCCATTCTGAGCTGTAGCTACAGTCATTTTGTAATGCCTCAATCCATAATAAATCAGGGTCCAAAAAGGCTTCAGTATCATAGATCACATACAGATTATGTGACATACAGATATTAGACTATGAGAAAGCCTAAGTTACATCGAAATTTGGGCGGTGCTCCAGTTCTTTAAACAGTGCCAGATTGACTGTCGGTGCATAGAAGTGTTTAAGTGTTTGTACAGTAGGGCTAGAATGGCTATCTGAATACAGAAACAGAGAACGGAACTTATACAACTGCAGAGAGGTGTAAGATAAGGTCATATTATATTCCCGAAACTTTAGCGCTACATTAGAAGACGTTTTCAGGTTTCTTATCTGGAAAAGTTATAGTATCAATATCAATGGCAAGTACATCACTACCCCTTTGACTTGCCGCCGTCGCTGTACGTCTCACTACGGATAGGTCTTAAGATAAACAATCGAAAATACAAAGGTCATGTATATAATGTTCATGTCTAACCTACGCCGGCAGTTGTTGGGAAAACTACGCACGAATACATAGAGGAAGTTTACAAACATAAATTTCACAAGGATAAACATTCAAACACGAAGCAGTTATTTCTAGATTATACAAATATAAAATGTTCCGTGCGGGATTCGAACCCGAGGCTACCAGAGCCGTAAAACATTGTTAAGCCATTGAGCCACTGTGTGGTCAGCCGTGTTTATACAGTACAAAATTGTGGGACTAGATAAATCTAAGTATATGAAACTGAGATGTGATTGTTTTAAATATATTAAAATAAGCGTAACAAACGAGCACATAGTCCACCTAATGGTAAATGACTACCGTGGCTCATATACATCCTAACATGTATATTCTTGAATAAGAATCAAAATGCAGAGGCGTGGTCACCCCTGAGGACTGCGATGGGATGCCTCGTTTCCAGTAAAAAGAGTCTCAGGTATAAAAACAGGAAAATAAAACTCATCTAGATATGAATATAAATAGATATAAATTGAGCCGTGGTAGGTCAGGGGCGAAACGCTTGTTGTAAATTTCACAGAACGTGAGCTGCCGGCACCTATGTAATTGCTAATTTCAATTTAAATTTTAAGTGCTGATTTATCACGTGCTCGGCGATAAAAGCAAAAGAAAGTGAGAAATAAAAAAATATTTTGAAGACGCGTGAAGTTCGCCCAACATTTCCTTGGCCTACAACCCTTTCTGAAAGGAAAAGAAGGCTGTGCCCAGTAGTGGGACGTATATAGGCTGTAATTTTAACTTTATCATTAGATATGTTAATTAAATTAGTTCTTATTTATCGTTTACCGAATCTTACCGATAAGCAGCAAGATAAAACTGATCGTAATCAAAATCCATCATATCACAGGAATGAGTGGACTTTTAGTATTGTAGAACTAGGGCAAGATGGCCACGAAAACATATTTTGCTATAATGAATTTGTGTTTTTATTTTGCGTAAGCTGGAAGATACGATATAGTTTCGAGGTGATTTTTTGAAATTATAATTTATACTTGTGATTGTTGTCACTTGGTGAAACTACAGCCTTATTTTTGTGACTTGATAAACACTAGGACTTGTTTCACAACATTTATTTAAATTATTATTATACCAGTTATAAAACATAACACTAAGGATTCAACCATTTTGTCAGTGAGATAAAAGACCTATTTCTTACTAACAATTACACTATGGTCAGTTTTGATGTTCAGTCTCTATTTACATGCCTACCTGTTGAAGACTGCATCTCAATTGTAAACAACATGCCAGCAGAATATGCAGTATTACTCAGACATTGCTTAACATTTGACTATCTATTGTGGAAGGAAGAGTTTTACCAGTAAGTAGATGGTGTTGCGATGGGCTCAGCAGTATCTCCCAATTGTTACCGATATTTATGGAGGACTTTGAAGAGAAAGCCCTGCTTATAGCCCCTGTAACTCCAAGGTTCTACAAGTGGTACGTAGATGACACTTTCACAATTTTACCATTAGACAAAGTAACTGCATTTTAGAACGACTAAATTCCATAAACTCTAAAATTCAATATACTATGGAGTTAGAGGCAAATAATTCCTTTGCGTTGCTAGATGTGTTAGTCATTCGAAATCCTAATAATACCATAGGTCACACTGTGTATGGAAAAATTCCCATACGAACCGATATTTAAACGGTAAATCCAGCCATCATCCCCGTGGACAAATGTATCTTACACAGAGCACGAGGGATCTCCGACAGCAAACACCTGGCCACCGAGCTTCAGCACATCAAGCAACTTCTGCACGACAACAAGCTTCGGGTCCCATGCCTTCGTCATAGTGACCGAGTGAAGCCAGCCACAGTCGAGCGAGTGCCTGCTGTACTACTATATGTCAAAGGTGTTACAGACAAGATTGGCTATATCCTGAAGCTTCTTCTTCAGAACTTCTATTAGAACATTCTTCAAGCCACCGAAGAAGATAAGTCAGTTCTTACCATCCGTCAAGTGTAATATTCCTCTACAAGATGCAGGAGTGTACAAGCTTGATTGTGAATGTGGTCTCTCATATATAGGGCAAACAAAACTATCTATCAAAACCCGCTTAAAAGAACACATAGCTGACGTGAAACACCAATGTTCCGGGAAATCTGCAGTTTGTGATCATATCGTAGATGGCCCCCGCCATTACATTATATTTGATAAACTACAAATTTTCGCGAAAGTACATCGATTCCTGCCAAGGATGATACGTGAAGCTATTTGAAATTTAAAAAAAACATCCTAATTTTAATAGATAAAGAGGCTTGGTACTACCACCTGGTTGTGATCCGGTAACTAATGAAATTAAAACTAAACCCTAGCATACCACTGCAACATTTCAAGACAGTAAGTTCATTCTGCGTAGATCGCACCAAAATTAATAATTAAAAAAGCTGAAGCTACTTCGGGTTAACTCTGACATCGGGACGTCAATCACCTCAGTCCCCCGTGACCGGGTGGGTGCTATAAAGCACCTGAAATTTCAGGAATTATTAAAAATAAGTTAATTAAATTCGATAGAATCCGTAAAAGCGGTTTTATTAAATTTTTAGTGTTTGCGTAAATATAAGAAATCTTTAATTATTTTCATTTTAAAAGTTGTATTTTAAATATTTATTTTTTATTTTTAAGATTTATGACTTGGATGATTTTCCTTTAAGCCATGTCTTCATTTACCTCAGTATCAAGTGATAATAATTATTTATAGAACAGTATACTATAACAATTATTATCACTTGATACTGAGTATTAATGATGAGACTTCACAATATATTGAAGCGTCACATTGCGCAGCACTTGGTAGAGTTTGACGGCACTTGAGCCAACAGAAAATTCGCGATAGTATCTCAAGGCGCTTAAGCAGTCGGAAACATTCACATCGCCATCGGAGCACTTGTTTTACCGATTCCACTGATAGTTTACATGAGCAGACATTTATTACACAAAATCGCACCATTTTACGTATCAAATTCCACTTCAAAGTATTATTAAACAATAATACAGGAGCATCAATCCGCCGCCGGTCAAGTTCCCGTCAAAAGTCCCTATTCAAAATTTAAATATATTAAGTATGTAAAATAAAATAAATATTATTGATAAAAACTTCATGCTTTTTTATTTTAAGGCAAAAAAAATATGTACATACAGCCTAACCAGACAAATTATTATAAAACCGTGGGCTTACATAAAGTTACCAAACTTATTTATTTAAATCAAATTCTTACAGTATAGTCACATTAGTAAAGAAACTGTACAGAGGCAAAGCTTCTAAGGAGCTGTCAAAATTTTTATCTATTTTTGTAGGGTTGGCACAGGAGAATAAAATTAAATAAGCAAAACATTTATCAGCAATTTAATAGATACTTAAGATATAATATTTTTATAAACTACGTATTTTAATATTTTACTTTTATAATTATTGTCCTTAAACAATTTGTTGTGGCTTTTAATTAAATTCTAAATTCTAAATTTAACGTAAAGTTCTTTTAAATAATCATTGGAAGGCACGCGTTTTATCTTTATATATAAAAATTACGTGTCACGTTGTTTGTCCGCGATGAACTCCTAAACTACTGAAATTATTTCAATAAAATTTTGCACACTGTGTGCAGTTTGATCCAACTTGAGAAATAGGATACTTTTTATCCCGATAAGTGACCTTCAATATTTTTAAATTGCTAATGTAAGGATTTTTTATGGGAAGGTTCGTTGGAAAGGGCAGAACAACGTCTGCCTGGTCAGCTAGTAATAAATATAAACTCTTGCATACGTTTTAACATTTCACTACCAATATTTGCAATGCTTTTTTCGAGGTTAAAATATTCGCGAAATTTTTGTTCAAACAATTTAACAAACGCGATTTAAATTGTCATGAATTGTTTTAAAATTCCATCCATTTTAATCCTCAGAAGACATAAGTTTGCGCGTTTACCGGTTAAAAGAACCGCTTTGTTGTATCTCCTTAGTTTCAACGCACTCCCCTTATTACCGCAGCCAGTATTGGAATACTTAGTGTCGACATATCGAGTGACGTGCAGTTTCGTGGTCAGTTCCAAGTAGAAGCAAAATTGGCCTTTAAAAAGCTTGGCATGTTCAGCAAAGTGGAACAGTATTTCACGCCAGAACACCGCTTGCAACATTACAAGATGCAGGTTTGGCCTCACATGGAATACTATTACCATCTCTGGGCAGGGGCTCCCCAGTGCCAGCTCCTTCCACTGGACCGCATCCAGCGTAGAGCGGTTCGAATTGTCGACGACCGAGTTCTTCATGTTCGTCTTGACTCACTGGCACTGCATAGAGATGTTGCATTTTTGTGCGTATTTTTTTGTTTCTATTACGGGGAGTGCTTTAAGGAATTGTTCGGAATTATTCCAACTGCTCAATTTCAACATCGCACATCGCGTCAAAACTTGCGATACTATCTATACCGTGTGGATGATTGGCGGTCCACCACTGTGCGATTTAAAAGATGTTTTCTTCTTCGCACAACTAACTCGAGGAATAGTTTACCACCAGTGATTTTTGCGGACTGATACGACTTAGGGACCTTCAAGAAAAGAGCCTACTCTACTTATTAAGAGGCCGGCAAGGCATCTGCAATTCACCTGATGTTGCAGTTGTTCATGGGCGGCGGTAGTCACTTACCATCAGGTGAGTCGCATACTCGATTGCCCTCTCTCATATAAGAATAAAGACATCGGAACGTTAATAACCTCAGTCCTCCGTGACCATGGGTGCTGTAAAGTACCCGAAACTTCAGAAATCTATAAAGACAAGGAAATTAAACGCGACAAAATCCGTAAAAATAGTTTTATTTAAGATAATAATTTTTTCCCACTGTTAACACAGGGGCAGTATCATCGTCAGGTTGCAGTGATGTTGTATTAAAATACGACAATTGTCTGGTTTCGTAAGTAACATATCGAAATCCTAAGATGTTGGTTATATATAACATCTTATTGAAAGCAATAATCGACATGTTGGTTCCTGGCAGTTACCACCCGCGTGTCTGACTTTTCTAATGAAATTTTCTGGATAGTCTTGATTGAGACGTCTCGTTCTAATTTTGATTGTTCATAAAGTTTTATTAAAGATATTATAAGCACGTGGAATCCGGGAATGAAATTCATGCTATTTGTAACGTCTTTCTGCCTATCACTTCTTATTGATTTTAAGTTCCAAAAAAAATGTTAACATTTCTCCAAAAAAGTTCAATTTGGTATTATCTCTATTATATTTATTAGGAGATCGCAAAATACCTGAGTGTAAGAAATCAAATAAATTAATAATTTTATTTACAAAGTCGGTTGTATCTCTTACGGCAACCTCGATAAGGCTTAACCCTTAACTTAGTAACGTATCTAATAATGCATATATTATTAAAAAAATATTGGGAAATGTTTAAGCTGATTTAGACTAAAATTATATTCTACTTAGTTTATGGAATCCTTCTATTCAGCAGTAAAATATTATTTATTACGTCTGGCAATATTTGAAGTTAGTAGATCGCAAAATAGCGGAGCATGCGCGTGCTTCTACGAGTTATAAGGTAAGAATCGATTAAAAATCCTATCAAAATATAGTTGTTGCGACAGATAAATGTGATAATTATGTAATTGAATGTATATTGTTTTGGTTATGCAAAAGATTTTGATCAAACAATAATATTTTCTAACTAAAATATTACTGTCAATATTCATGTATCTACAAACGCACATCGCCAAGATCCTGTACTATGACCTGACTTTTGGAGTTTGCATTATAGGACACATTGCCAAACTTACAACACTTGTGTGTAGGTCGTATTTATTGAAACAGAAACAGAAACAGAAACTTTTTTATTCAAAATAGATTAAAAATAATACTTATTGAAAGTCACTCTTTTGTTTAATTACCACTGTTTCAAAAAAAAAAAACCTCTGTCCTGGGAAGAACCAGCAAGAAACCCAGCCGGACGTTTTTTTACATAACAGCTTACAATCATGTATGTTACACAAGTTAACAACACAACAAATAAGAAATAGCTTGGTAGCGATCACCTCATTTTCAGGGGTTATATCATCCATAAATTCCTTAATATTAAAATGACCCTTTTTATACAAACTTAGTTTAATAAAATTTATGAACTTTGAGCCGGTCGAATTTTGAATATTTTCTGGAATTTTGTTGTTAAAGCGTATACATCGCCCCAAGAATGAATTACTGACTCGATGGAGTCGAATAACTGGTACTACTAGCTTGTGTCTGTTCCTAGTATTTACAGAATGAATATCACTTATTTTTGTAAAACTACTTTTATTTTTGTGTACGTACTACATTTTCATAAATGTACTGAGAGTCCAAAGTTAAAATATTATTTTCCTTAAAATTTTGTTGCAGCGACTCTTTAGGCTTTAAATCATAAATTGCTTACTTCGAAATTTCTTCAAGCGACTTGCATTTACTGTAACAAACACAACTTTAACATCTACTTGCTTTTTGTGAACATAAGGTAACGAAACTTTTTGTCCACAGTGATCAGAACTTAATTTTTGAAATGTACATTTATGCAACGGCTTCACATTTGTAAAAGTGTTACCTATACATGTTGCACTAGATTGAGCAATACGCGTTGGCTCTAAAAATAAATTAAAAAACCATATGATTCAAACAATGATCTAAATTTAATATTGATTGAGGAAGCTTCTAGGAGATTGATATTAAAGTCTCCACATATTACAACAGATTTATTCTGTTTATTAAGCTTAGCAAAAACTTCCTTCATAATGTTTTCAAAAGTATCATATGTAGATCATGGGGGTCTGTAGACGCTCACAACAATGAGGTGCTCAAACTCAACACATGCCATTTCTACAGTTCGCTCAACAGAGAGGCTCACAATATCTTTACTTTCTTTACATCATGTAATAATAACTTTCTAGCTAATATTAGGGAGCCACCTCTTAAACCGTATATTTATTGAAAGAACTAACCACCTGGTGATTACTGAAGTTAAACATTAAGTTATAACTTTTTAAGCAATGTTCAGTAATACATAAAAAATGAATATTGTTGCTATTTAAGAACAACTCAATTTTTAGCTCTTTGCCTATTATGCCTTGTATATTTTGATGTACCAGGTGTAAAAATTTTCATTATCTTTCTGTGGAATCCGGAAAAAACTAAGTACTTGTTGATAGGCCACAAAAAGAACTAACTACAATTCAAACCCAGTCGACTGCATTAGCTCCAATGCTTCTTGGCATATCAATTGAGCGGGTGTACGAAGCTCGGAATCTGGGTCTGAACATGGATGTGGGGTTGCGATTCGAGAATCATGTGGCAGATTGCGTGCGAGCTTGTTTTTACAGATTGAAGACACTTTACAAAATTAGACCGTACCTCAATGTTGAACTACGTGAACATCTAGTAGAAACGCTCGTGCTCTCGAAGCTGAACTATGCAGACACTGTTTATGGGCCCAGATTGCTAGCTCGTACACAGCGACTAGTACAAAGGGTTCAGAACGCCTGTGCTAGGTTTTGTTATAAAATTCCTGCGCGTAGTCATTTAACACCGTTTCTTAATAAACATTACGTATTGATGATGAAATCTAGACGCAAACTCCACCTGGCGTGCCTTCTCTTTGGTGTCGTGAAGTATAAATATCCACCATACTTACATGACAAACTAGCTTTGGTCGCGCGAAACAGACAAGGTAACAACAGACTGTGTTCTCAACAATTATCTATGCAGTCACAGAATAGCAGCTTTCAGGGGTAGTTTAAGATATGCGGCTACAAAATGTTGGATTCCACCTCCAATCAGGAGTTTAAAAAATCTCCACCAGTTCAAAATCAAGCTAAAAAAATTTCTTATTGATGCACAAATACAACATGGCAATATCAACCGAGAAAGCTCCTTCCTATAACGCATTGTAAGGTTATTTACAAAATTGTTTGTATGTTTCTGTTGTGTCGATATGTTTATCAATATGAACCGTATTGATGGACATATTAGTATCGCATTCATATTTTCATTTTCTTTTTTTTTTCGTTTTTGATTATTATTATGGGGTATCTATAAAGTTTTCTCATCTGGTTGGGCAATATAAATATATAATTGTAAATAAACATGGTAAACGTACATAAATATCAATAAAATAAAATAAATACATAAAAAATACATAAATATATAAAAACACAACCAGATGGAAGCCCTCGGCAGAGGAGACCAGACGGCCGAGGGTAAGGGGGGAAAGGGAAAGAAACCGGCGGACGATGCGGGCGGTATCGAGGAGCACCGCCTTCTGCATTTGAGCTTGGAGCGGTCCGTCACGGAGTCCCAGTCGCCTCAGATGACCCGAGAGGCTGACTGGAATTAACCCATTTGCAGAGACGACTACAGGTATAATTTCGGCCGGCAATCCACCCCTAATGTCGGTCACCTCGTGAGCCAGGTCCAGATATTTAGTAAGCTTATCTGTTTCGGCTTTCACGAGGTTCTCGTCATAAGGAATGGTAAAGTCGACCAAAAATATCCTTGACTGTGCCCGGTCCATCAGCACAATATCAGGCTTATTCGCAAGAATAGTCCTGTCCGTGATGATGGCCCGGTCCCAGTAGAGCCTGGCGCGGTCACTTTCGAGCACGGGTTCCGGCAAGTAGTTATAATACGGCAGTTTTCGATCCACGAGACCGTATTTCAGAGCGAGCTCCTGGTGTAGAATCCTGGCTACTAAGTTGTGCCTGTGCAAATACTCAGAGTTAGAAAGCGCTGAACAACCGGAGATGACACGCCTAAGTGATTCACCAGGATGGCGACAAGCTCGACAGACGTCAACGGTGCCATCCTTTAGGATGTATCTCCGATAATTGTTGGTCTTAATAACCTGATCTTGTATCGCACAGACAAAATCCTCGGTTTGCCCAAAGAGGTCACCGAAACGTAGCCAGTGGAGGGAGGCGACTGTGTCTACGTAAGGCTCATGTAGAGCCTTGTAGAACCTCCCGTGGAGCTCCTTCTCCTTCCATACGGTCTCCCGGTCGGAAATGCTCTGTACTGCCGGTTCCTGCCATTGCTCGTTGGCTAAGGATAGAGGGGTAAATCCTTTATCACAAGAAATAACGTCCCTATAGTATGGATCATCCGCTCTCGTCAGAAAGTAATTACGGAGGCTGCACAATTCGCGATTATGCATGGTAAGCGCGCTTAAAAAGCCGCGCCCACCATGCTTCCGCGGCAAGTACAGCCTCATTACTGACGATCTCAGATGATGCATCCTGTGGGACGTCATTATAGTGCGGACTTTTCTGTCCAGAGCGTTCAGTTCGGTCTGAGTCCACCTGAGCATGCCAAAGGTGTACATGAGAACAGGCATGATCCAACCGTTATATGCGTGCGTCTTATTCACACCGGACAAAAGGCTGTTAAGCACTTTGGTCAAGCGTGCATAAAACACATCGCAAACTGACTGTTTCATACCCGCCTCATGTACACCGATGTTCTGTGACATACCCAGGTATCGGTATGTTTCAGCCTCGGAAAGGGTCCTTATGTTGATGGGCATAGATAAGTCTATGCCCTCAGAGTTAGCAACCCTACCCCTTTCGACATGGAGGACCGCACACTTATCCGTCCCCAACTCCATTCTAATAGAATTGCTAAAATCACAAGTGATGTTTAGCAATTCCACAAGATGAGAGCGACTGGAGGCGAATAACTTGAGATCATCCACATAGAAAAGGTGGGTCACTTTTGTACCTCCCTTCCGAAGCTGAAATCCCCTCCCGGAACCCTCCAGTAAGGTACTGAGAAGGTTCAGAGAGAGGCAGAACCAGATTGGACTCAAACAATCGCCCTGGAAGATACCCCTTCTTATCCTTATGTGGTTCTCCGCAGCCGTTATCCGCTCGCCTAGATGACAAAGGATCGTACTCCATTGCCCCGTACACTGCCCGAGGAAGTCTCGAACTGTAAAATTGACCTTATACAGCTCGAGGACCCTCTTAAGCCATGTATGAGGCACCGAGTCGAATGCCTTTTTATAGTCTATCCAGGCGGCGAAGAGGTTCCGACGGTTGCGTTTAACCACCTTGCCAATGACCGCGTCAATGAGGAGTGGTTCCTTGGTTCCACGACCACCGCCCCGACATCCATTTTGAGCGCGCGAAATCACCTGATTTGAGTTCAGGTGATGAGTGATTCTCGCGCTCAAAATCGATTTTAATGTCTTGTATATGGTAGTAAGACACGTTATGGGGCGGTATTTGCTCGGGTCTGTGAATCCCGGTCTTTAGAAACCAAATGAGTGATCCCAGTAGTGAAGAGAATCGGGAGCGACTTTTGGTCGAGAGACTGTTGTCACAGCGTGACACACTACGAACCCCTTTAGCCAGTAGTGATGCAGCCCGTCGAGCCCCGGACTTTTCCAGTTCGGGGCCCTACGGACCGCCTCAGCTACGTCATCCGGCGTTATGATGACGGGGTCCATGTGCGTAACATTCGCACAGTGACTCGCCACAACTTCCATCCAAGGGCCCTCGCTGTGGTTCTGATCACAGATCATCTGACCACAGGCCGCGCCAGAATTCGATACTGTCGGCCTGATTCGGTGCTGGGCCCGTTCCACGTAGCATTGGTCGCTCCAATGATTCAGAGAGCCTCTTCTGATCACTCTGGAAGAGACGATTCTGGTTGAACCGTGTCGACCTCTCGGTATATCGCCGAATCCACTTCCCCCAAGCAGCGATTCTCTGCTTTAGGTCGTCTATGCGCTCCGTCAGTTTCTGCGTTATATCCGGCTGGGACAAACTGATGTTTGTCCTAGCAAACGCCATCCTGACGGTGCGCACAATTCTCGGCCTGTTATTGCCTGACTTGAAGCTTATCATCCTGCCGATGAGGGCCCTCGCCTTTTGAGATACGGTCCTCAATCCTTCTTCTCCAGGCTGGGATGGCGCTACTTTGTCTAGTGGGAAGTTTGGCGCTAAAAATACGGCAGACTGCCAGTGCGGCGCCAAAAAGAATTGAGTCCGTGTCGCAAAGGTCCCGGCTGGCTTCCAAATAGGTCACCAGCATTGGGTTGAGAGCCCTCACGACAATCCGATTCCGCTTTCTTAGGGGTATGCGCGGGAGTCGCGGTCGATTTTCGAGAGGCGTACTGCGCGTTTCCACAATCGCCTCATCCAATTTACTCCTCATCTGCTCTAGTTCTTGGGTGACCATTTCATCATCGCCTGAAGTAACCAGAGCGGGGAGATCCATGGCGCCCTCTATATGTGGCTGCTGGTCTGCGGCCTGAGGAGCCGCATCCCCAGCTATAGCCGGTTCATTCTGATTATTATTATTATTACAAATCTATTTTAATTAATAACTGATAGTTGTTGTTACCACACACAATTATGTATAAGGTTATATTTGATGTCTTATATTGTATTTTTTTTGCCGCCTTTTGCTTTGTTTTAATTTTAGTGTTTATAATTATATAGAAGGTTTAGGTTTTTTTCGTTTTATCGAAGGACTAGACTACACGTAACAGCTGTGCTACGTTCGTGATGCCAATGAATAGGTTTCTTGGCTGAAAATCAGCGCTGTGTGAGGCCATACTCACACAACACATGCTGAGCCAATCCCTTTTCGGCACAATGCGACCTTTTTGTATTTTAAACTCAATATGTACTTATACTTTCATGTGTATGAACTGCTTGTGCTGAATAAATGTTTTTTCTATCCTATTCTATTCTATCTTTTATCTCATCTTGAGCGATTTTTAGGGTAGGGCCGATTTTTTTTAATTTTTTTTTGTATAATTTGTAGGGAGTTTTTAAGTGATAAAATTGTTGAATTTAGATACTCTATATCAGTCTCATAACAGTGTTCATATTTTCCACTTCAATTGAATATATTATAAGTTTATTAAGTAGTTTTTGCTTTTTTTGCATACAATTATATCATTTTTAACATTAATCTTAGTTTTAATAATTTTTTTCAGTTTTCTTATATATTTTTTAATTTTTAAATATTTCTTTAATTTTCGTCTACTGCAGGTAGTCCTTGCTGCTGTTCTTGATATGACATAATCATCACCAGTCAAATCGATTGTTGCGTAGGGTTGCAATGCTTTAGATTTAGAAGATTCACATTCTATGAGCTCTTTGAACATATTTTGATTTTGGGACGCTTTCATGTTATCTATGTAATGTTGTAATTGCACAATCTGCTCATTAGCCTCACTTAACTGTAACTGCAATGCAGCAATTAATTTGAGGAATTCCTCATATTCCTTGCTGCATTGGTCAAACTCATCGACAGTTTTCTGAAGTTGATCTCTTTCTTTTGAAACAAATGTATATTCTTTATGCAACTTAACCATGTCAAGTTTTAGCTCAGTATTTTTAGCTATTATATTTATTATTTCCTTTTTATTGTCATCCCTTTCTTTAATTAACAGCTCACACTTCTCCTTTGACGCCTTAAGTTCTTGAAGCGCCATTTGAAGTTGATTCTCCAATTGGCGCGTTTTGGCGTTGCGTGTATTCATTTTACTATTAAATGTAAATAGCAAAAGAAAAAAAAACCAAAGAAGTAGAGTAAGCAAATGTCTAGATGTATGGGCTTATTTACAGATCTCAAATGAAATTATCATGTAAATAATTCAAAATGAAATCCACGACAACACTTACTTAATAGGTAAATCTTAAAATGTTAAAGGGATAACAAGATACAATAAGTTTAAACGATGTTCGTTACAGCTGTTACTTTTGGTTGGAACACTAAACACAATGTATATAATTAAAATAGTTACTTATGACTTTTACTTATTTTACAAATACAAATAAGTCGTATTTAACAACTGTAACTCAAAATTGAGGTGGATATTATTAATTTACAATATTTAATTTTTAAAAATAGTTGGGAGCAATTATTTTACAACTTGTCACCGGGGTTGCCACAGAAAAAAAAGAAAAACTGTATATAATGGTTTCTTTAATTTAATCTGTATTTAATGGTTTATCTGTATATAATAGTTTCTTTAATTTTTAGGCCGGTATTGATAGTGATGGTACGGATGGTGATGGTAGGGCTCAAAGAATGTTAGCGTTGGTCCCAAAAATAGGAACAAGATCGGACATTGAAAGCAGCGACTCATCGGATGGCAAAATAACTAGACATACTTCTGACAACGATGAGAGCTCGATACTACTTTTGTTACCATCATCACTAGAAAATCTGCATGAACTGTCGGAAAGTGAAGAAAACTACAGTTGGATATTAGTCCAGGCTGAAAATACGACGGATGTTACGAGGTACGTGAGTTTGTTGAGTAATTTGTCTACGTCCAGTATTGCTGCTTCTTCAACCAATGTAATAGTCCCAGCGACACCTTCATCGATCTCTTCAAAAGCCAATAGCTCTACATATATATTATCCGTACCATCACCATCATATGCTCCTCGATCTAACAAAAGAGTTCACCTAGTCAAAAATATGATTGCAGTTAAGAAAAAAAACACTTGAAGTTAAGTGGACAACAGCAAGATTTAAATACATTGCTGAAATCAGTGATTAATATTCAACATACCTTCTGAAACAAAATCACCGAATATTTGAATTGATAGTTCGAGAAATTAATTTATATCATATGCAAATAAAGGACATGAATTCGATTTTGAATGAAGTAAAGAATTTTATTGCTATTAATATCCTTATGTGTTTCGTACGTTTGCCAGAGTATGGGATATTTTCTTTGGGAACAGTGACACCATATCGTTTGCGTGAAGGAGACAAAAAGCTTCCTTCTGATAAAATTTTGAAAAAACGAGGTCGCGGATCTTTTTCGCAAATTACTTCTATTGAAAAAAAAAGGAGCTGTGTTCAAATAGTTTGATAATAAATGTTTTACTGTGGCTAGTTCTTATGTTGATGCTCATCCAATTTGCCATGTATTGAGGTACAATAAATATAAGAAGCGCAAAAAGCCAGTGCCCTGGCCAAACATAGTTCGGCAATACAAAGCCCATATGGGAGGTTTGGACCTTGCCGACATGTTGATTGCGCTTTATCGCACGGAAAGAGAGAGGCATAGATGGTACATACCACTATTCTTACAAATGCATGACATATGTTTCAAAAACGCTGGGCTCATGTATCGACGTAAAACTAAATGTCCAAAACCTATGAAGCTTAAGAAAATCAGACGCGCGATAGCTGACCGCCTTACTACTGTGGACCGAGTTATTTATAGTACGAAAACACAGGTAAAAAAATTCGTGGCTTCTGAAAATCAGATAGACATGCGTTACGATCACGATGATGGGTCACATGTCATCATTTACATCCAAAGGGAGATGTAAGCCTTGTGTTAAGGTTCAAATTAAATTTATATGTAAAGAATGCCAAGTGAGGCTTTGTTTAGTTGAAGATCGTAATTGTTTATTATAATTACCACCAGAAATAATGTAATTATCCAAAATAGTAATTTGGTAATACTTACCGGTTATAGTCCCTTGCATGTTTTATTTTCATGTTTCTTTTTATGTTTAAATTTATTGATTGATCTCATAGATTATAAGACTGCATTATGTAATTATGTTGACATATTATTACGCTTTATTATTTTTATTTTGTAATTTTCTATAGGTATGTGATAACTGTGTGAATGTGGTGGTCAAAAAGTCAATTAAAATAAAGAAGTTGAAGTTATGTTCCTATTTTAAATTGAAGACTGTGATTTTAAATATTTTGATATAGATATTATATTATGTTTAAAACAGTAAATACATAAATTATTCTATAAAACAAAAATATTTTATTAACTACCTACCCAGCAATGTGTCCTATAGTGCACATGGATTGTCAAAGATAAATGTCTGGCTGCTTGGTAGTGTGCATTATTAGATACAAAAATCTGCCATATTTAGTATACTTTTTGTTATAAAATGTGGCAGATTTTTTATTTATTTCTTTTAGCACATATCAACCCAAATATGATAGAAATATATAAAATAATGACATCATAAAGTTTGCCAAAATTTAAAGTTAAATCGACTTAGGTATTAGTAAACCATATTTACACTTTTATATTTCATTTGATACGAATTATTCTTTAAAAAACATAATTTGACACTTATTATTTTTTACATAACCCTGAAGTTTGAGCACTGGCCGAGTCGGTTTAAAGCATTTTCTCTCTCTGTACGTGACGAGCTGCCAGTGCTCAAGCACACACGCGCCTCAAGATTGTAGTAGTGTATCTATCACAGCGCGTTTTTATGAATGTTTGACTCTGTACGGTATCATTTCTTTACTCATATGGTATAGTATATATATTAACGATAACGGAAATAAAAATGGTGCTGCGAGTATTTGAAGATGGCATTGGTCATTACCATTAATTGAGGGTTATACTCAAATAGACCGTGTGGTGGTGTAAAATATCAATTTTTCCATATTGTCCCGTGGGTGTCGTAAGAGGCTACAGAAGGAAACACTCTAGATGGGCAGCAGTGCCTTCCTAACAGTAACTAAAAAAAACAGTGAAAGTGGTTGCTTGGCAAGCGTGTCCACTGTTGAAAATATCCCTCCTTTGAGGCATTTTATGGGGGAGACCAGTGTTCAGCATTGGACTTTTGACAGAATGTAATGATAATGCAACAATATACTCAACGTGCTTTCTACAAAAAATATTATACTGCTACAGTACGAAATATCAAATAACATTTTCATTTTCAAAATTTAAAAAAAATATATATAAAAAGTTTAAGTAACATGTTTGTAAAGATAAATTGGACCATATTGTTTTTTATTTATTTATTGCAGGTTTCCTAACGATCAGAGTTAAAAGGAGTTCTAAACAGTGGTAGAGCCACGCGGCAGCTTTTGCTGTCGCACGGATGGGCCGGCTCGAACCGGGGTGGTACCACGACCTCACAGAATACCAGCGTGAAGTAGAGGTTTACCTCTGCGATTCGCTTGGTGAGTGCAGGTGGCCGGAGGCCCTTTTTACTGGAAATGAGGCATTCTATCTTAGTCCTCACGGGTGACAACGCATCTGCATTTTGATTCGTAAACGAGGATGGATGTAGATGTCTATGGGCCGCAGCAACCACTTACCATCAGGTGGACTGTGTGCTCGTTTGTCACCCTTATTCTATAAAAAAATTATATATGGAAGTACTTTCAAAATAACAGTTTTACTTGGCTTTCCACAAGAAACAGTGTTATTTGCTCAGATCATTTCGAGACCTCTGCCTTTCTAGTGTTGGCGAATAATAGAAGGCGATTTATTGAGGGTACCAAGCCAACTTTAATACCATACTGTATTATTGTTCCGTAGGCTTTTCTACATCATGGAGAAGACAAAAGACAGCGTCATAAGTCTCATGGAGTGCGCGGACCGCGAACTCGAAAGGTCGTGGGTTCGAATCCACCATTCGACTACTGTTGTGAACCACTTCTAACACAAGCATTTTAAGCTTACCAGAAGTGGTTTAAGGGAATATTAGTTATGTTTAATAGCATTAATATTATTTAAAAAAACTAGCGTATAGTCAACCTGATAGTAAGTAAACTGTGGCCCATGGATATTTACGATCCTAAGGTCAACAAACCACTACAGATTGCAAATGCGTCGTTAACCTTGAGGACTAAGATGTAATGCCCCGTGGTTCCCGTAAAATTTTTAATATGTAGTATAGTGTAATATGTGGTTAGTGATAGTTGTGAGATGAAACTCAGATTTCTGAACTTCAAAAGTGTAAAATGTTAAATCTAATTTTTGGGAGCCATAAATTATCCTTTACTACACCAGACAACAGACTATCATCTTACGATATCATTAGTCAAACTGTTCCTGATTCGTTGACATCTGCATTTACAACATCAACTCCTCTACATGCGGGTCTCCTTTTAATAGTTTACTGGTGATAATATGGTTGATTAAAATAAATTTTTACATATTTATCAAATAGTAATTTCTACTATTTTATTATTGCGATTAAGTAAGCTGCATAGAAAAACGATAACAGAATAATACAGTCTATTTATTTTTAAAGCTGAGTCTAAGGAAACTTATGAAAATTATAATTCGATTCCCATCATCATTTCACTTACACCAAGAAAACAAGAAATGCAGCAGCACCTATATTATCAGAAAAAAAAATTAAAAAAACTCCAAGCTAAACCTCTTTTTTTAAAGACTAAAGTTGCTGGGTTGAATAATATTTTCTTCGGAGTTTTGATGAAAAATCTTTGATAGATAAAAAAAACAGATAATTTTTGATAATTTTTTGTCAATTGAAGAAAAAAAATAGAAGTAGGAAGCTCTCATGAGCTCATTATTCACCACAACTGCAATGTTTAGCTTTAACCCTCTGTACTGACACAAGACTTTTTCTTAATGAAAAAATGAACCCACAAAAATGTATTCGTAATATAAATATATATATATATATATATATATATATATATATATATATATATATATATATATATATATATATATACAAAACTAATCCATTTTAAAAACCAGTG
Source organism: Parnassius glacialis (assembly GCA_033319125.1). NCBI lineage: Eukaryota > Metazoa > Arthropoda > Insecta > Lepidoptera > Papilionidae > Parnassius > Parnassius glacialis. The sequence goes on along the minus strand of JAVANC010000003.1, from coordinate 38,125,350 downwards.
ATAAATAAAACTAGCACTAGTTTTTAAAATTATATAAACATTAATTTATTATTTGAATTATAGGTGATTATAGTAGTAATAAATAATCCTACAACAAACCTGTCTTTATTATAATATCCACTTTATCATCGATAATGCGTATCGATAGTTCATTACACTGTTATGACACATAATGTGATTATCTATGTATGTGTGAAATTGTTGATATATTATTTTAATTGTTATGTGTGAGTTTCGTAGTGTCATATGATTAGTTTTGTGTGGAAGTCTGAGAAAGTGTACGTGGCGCAGATTTTTCTCGCAAAAAATGGCAGAGAGTTTGATATCGGAAAATAACACTATGGTTTCTCCCGTCCTGTGTTGAATCCGTCTGGGTAAGTTACACAGTCTTACCAACTTCTTCCGCCAAACAATATTGATTACACTGCTGTGTTCAAGTGTGAAGGTTATAGAGAAACAGGCTTACAGGCTGTTTAATTACATTCCATATTATTTCTCAAAGGTGACAATGCATCTGTAACCCGCTTCATTTGAAGTTGGTTGCCGACGTCCATGGGTTATAGTACCGACTTGCCACCTGGTGGACTATGTTAGCGTTTGACACATATTGTTCACAAAAACAAAATATGTTTTAGTAAATTAAGTGATATATACTCTGCAAACATTAGAAATAAACACAAGCTAGTGATACCAGTTTCTCGACTCCACATAATCAGTAATTCACTATAGGGGCAACGTATACAAAGTCCCAGAAAATGACAAGGTCCTTATATTACCAAGTTTAAATATTTTACTAAATAATAATTGTCTAAAAGGGTTATTAATACAAAGGAATACATGGTTGATAATAACCCCTGGGAATATATAAATATAAAGAAGGTGTTCGCTTACAAGCTGATTCTAAAATATATTTTATAATAGTTTGTAACCTAACATATAGTATATTAAAAAAAAAAACGTTTGTACGTGGTAGAGTCATGCTGCAGCTTTATTAATTTGTATAGTTGTAGCACGAATGGGTCGGCTCGACCGGCCAGGGAACACGTTCTCACAGATTACCAGCGTAAAATAGCAGCTTAATGCTGCTGTGTTTTGTATGATGAGTGTAGAGAAACGGTGACCCTTTTTACTGGAAAAGAGGCACTCTATCTTAGACTTTACGACTGACATCGCATCTGCATTTTGATTCGCAAACGAGGTCAAATGTAGATGTCTACGGGCTACAGCAACCATTTACCATCAGGTGGACTACGTGTTCGCTTGTCACCCTTACCTTATAAAAAAAGGCCTGCTGGGTTTCTTGCTAGTTCTTCCTAGGACAGAGAATTTTTTTCCTAACCAAAGGTAAATTAAAAAAAATGAGTTTCAATAAGAATTACATTGAATATAAAGATAAACTTAAGTTTTATAGCATATTATGAAGTTCATAATTTTGAATCATATTGACAATAAATCAGCGGAAAATCTTTCACAAATCAAAAGTGTCGAGGCACCATATTCACGAATTTGGTAAATAATATGTAAATGTGCCTGAAGCAGCACGAAATTCAAAAATACTTAATTTATGTTTACGAAGAAGTTTTTTAAAGTCGACAAGGAAAACCTCTTTTGAGAAATTTTTATCTCTGTTTCAGAAGAACTTCTGCAGACAGATAAATAGTACTTGCTCGGCGAAAATAAGAACGTATAAATATAAGGAAAAATTGCTTTCATTTATAACTATAACATTATTTCAAATTTCTGTATTATTTTTTACAAATCTATTTTATTTATATAGCTGTACCATGAATAGATTGGCTCGACCGGAGCAGGACCATACTCTCAAAGAATACCAGCGTGAAAAGTTAACGTGCAACAGTAGAAAACCGGAGACCTTTTTTTTGGGGGTTCCGTAGTCAAATGGCAAAAAACGGAACCTTTATAGATTCGTCATGTCTGTCTGTCTGTCCGTCCGTATGTCACAGCCATTTTTTTCCGAAACTATAAGAACTATGCTGTTGAAACTTGGTAAGTAGATGTATTCTGTGAACCGCATTAAGATTTTCATACAAAAATAGAAAGAAAAAACAATAAATTTTGGGGGTTCCCCATACTTAGAACTGAAACTTTTTTTTTCATCAAACCCCTACGTGGTGGGTATCTATGGATAGGTCTTCAAAAATGATATTGAGGTTTCTTATATCATTTTTTTCTAAACTGAATAGTTTGCGCGAGAGATACTTCCAAAGTGATAAAATGTGTGCCCCCCCCCCTCCATGTAACTTCTAAAATAATGAAATGATAAAACTAAAAAAATATATGATGTAAATTACCATGTAAACTTCCACCGAAAATTGGTTTGAACGAAATCTAGTAAGTTGTTTTTTTTTAATACGTCATAAATCATAAATTATGATACTTGCTGCTACGGAACCCTTTATAGGCGAATCCGACTCGCACTTGGCCGCTTTTTTTTAACGTCTAACGAAGCATTCTATCTCAGTAATCAAGGGTATCAACGCATCTGCATTTTGATTCTTAATCGATGGTAGTTGAAGATGTCTGTCTATAACACTCATTTCCATCAGGTGGAATGTGTGCTCGTTTGTCTCTTTTATTTAATATACAAATATATCGTCACTGGAAAGCCAATACTACTTAAACGCCAAAAGAGCATTTTACAGTAGAGCCATTTTAAGTTTTTTTTTTACAAATCCGTTCTTAACTTTTTTTTCTAATTGAGAAATCGAAATACAATAAAAGCAAAAAAAAATCGTGACTCTATTATCTACGTACTGGAATCGAGATAATCTGCATATTTCTTGTAATTCAGAAGATAGCTGTCACTTTATTACATTTGCTCTGTACACTTCGTAATGAGAAACTACTTACCTCCATTATATATATATTTTTAATACTAACAACTCACGTCCTTTCCAGTGTATGAAAGGAAAAAGTACCAACACGCATTACGGGTTGATAACGATCTCAGGATAATAGTAATTAAACATTATAACATGTAACAAGACCACACGGAAAAGCGATGTATACTATTAAAAGTTGGTACCATTGTTATGCCAAAAAGACTTATGACTTGAACACAGCAGTGTAATCAATATTGACTTATGTAAAAGACGTATGATTTAAATTTAAATATTTTTTCTTAACGGACATAGACAGTACTTGTGCTAACAATAATTATACTAGCAACAAACAACATAAATAAGAATGCTATAAATTCCTAATTCGAGTTAGATTTAATTTTTTTACTGTATTGGTTGAAGAAAGAAAAAACAAAATATTAACTTAGTTAGTAATCATTTTTAATGAAAAATAATAATAAAAAATAACAGGATAGTTTTTTGACAGTTTTAAAACTTAATTACTTATAGCAAACATGTGGCAGAAGTCACACAACAAAATTTTATTATTAATCTACAATAATAATTATATATTAAGTAACCTATTATTTGGCACAATTTTCGAAGAGATTAAATTGATATGCTTAGTAGATTTTCAATACCTTGTGAAAAAATAGTTGTATCTAATCATGCAGATGCAGTTTGGAAAATAATTTTAAATGGTATTAAAAATCTACTAAAGCTGAGTATAATTATGGTGTAAAATAATTTTTAAATTTATAAATAAAAAATAATATAAAAATTATTTATTTCGGACAACAAAATCCATAGAATTTATTAGTAAAGAAAAACTTACATCTATGTTAGTAATATAATTTATACTCAATACTTTATTATTAAGCAGGACATAGTCCTGGCGATCATTTGTTTAATCAGTGGACAGTCCCCACTGTCGGTAATCTCACTCAGCACACTGTGGCCGCTGCCGCGCACTCTGTTTAGCAAGGATGCGGTCTTTTTTCTGATTATTGCATTAAAGCTATCCACACCCGCCAGTGTAGCCATCGTAGACGCGCTACAGTAGCGCGGCAGCCGTAACAGCGCCCTAAATGCATTATTGTATTAAGTACGTAGGGCACTATAGGCCTTTTTGGTGTAGTTAGTCCATAGGCTGCAAGAATAAAATGACGCACAATATGCTTTGAAAAACGTGATCTTGACAGCGTCAGTGCAGTGACCAAATCTATGCACCAACATATTCGCCCTGACCGACAGTGCCCTACGTTCTCTTTCAATGTCTTCATCGTCTTTAAGACTGTCAGTCAAAATATGTCCAAGATATTTAAAACTATAGACCCTTTCTAGTGGTTTGTTATAGAGCTTTATAGGGGGTACAACACTAGGAAATTTACTGCCAGCCTTAAAAACCACGAACTGTGACTTTTTGGTATTGTATAGTAAACCATGTGAGACAGCAAACTTTTCGCAAACACCAAATAAAGCTCTCAGCGCACTAACTGAGGGTGCCAGCAGAACCATATCGTCCGCATAGCTGTTATTGTTCACACAGACCTTGCCGATATGGCATCCGACACGCATGCTGCTGAGCTCTCTAATCAGTGCGTCCATATACATGTTGAAGAGCCTCGGCGATGTCAGCCCCCCCTTGCCTCACCCCACACTCCATCCTGTATGGCTCGGAATATTCATTTGCCCATCTCACATGGTTCACCTGATTACTATACCAATATTTAAGCAAATCGGTGTAGCCGTCAGGTAAACCTACGCCTTCTAACTTACGCCACATGATGTCGTACGAGACAAGATCGAAAGCTTTAGTCAGATCTAGGAAACAGGCGTACACCGGTGTGCGCCGGTCCGTCTAATATTTGACAGTATGCTTTAAACTCATTATTGCTGTTTCTGTCGATAGACCACGCGTAAAACCGTGCTGGCCATCATGTAGCGTACAATGGTTTTCTAGAATAGAGTTAAGCACACTGTCAAATATCTTGGCTATTGTCGTTGCCAATGATATTGGTCTGTAGTTCGATCTGTCTGATACGTCACCAGTACGGTTTTTTACAATGGGGACAACTGAAGTTCTCATTAAGTCGGCAGGCAAGTACGAATGGTTTTGGCCTCCACTATGGTTTTGGCCGCCGTAACAGGGCAGCACACCGTGGCGGCATGCATACCCTGTTGGTCCGGGCGTATGGCGCCTGACCTGACCTGGTCAGTAGTGCACCCCCCAGACCTGGCGACGGCGGCCACCAACTCCTCCTCCGATACCGAGTCGTCCAGACCCCTGATGCGCAGGTCTGCGCATCTGACGGGCCTGGACACTTGGGCCTCGTCCGCGTCCAGGGACGCTCTGAGCTTCGCAACCAGAGCGTCCGCGGTCGCGCCACTGGATTCTCCGGGGATCTCCAGTATACGGGCCCCCGTCTGGGTGACATTGAGCCGGAGGCCCCCGGTGATCCCGAGCTCCCCGAGATTCACCGCCTCTTTCGCCTTCGCGAGCAGATCGCGGTAGGTAACGCCCTTCTTTTCCGCGTCCGGCTGTAGTGTAATCACTACAGCTGCGGTCTTCGGGGCGCGGAGCCTAGCCGCGATCTTGCGCGCCCTGAACTGGCGCTGCCGCTCCTGCTCTTTGGCCTTTTTGGCTGCCTTCTTCCCCTTCTTTTTGTCCCCGACCACTTGCCAACCGGCTTCAGCCGCGGGAGGTGTAGGGAGCCGCGGGGGCGGCGGCGGCGGCGGCAGCTGGCTTGCCGCTGGCGCTGGCACATTCGCCGCAGGCACTGGGGCTGGCGCAGCCACCCCCTGTGCTGCCGCCTTGCCCTTTTTCGCCTTCGCCTTGCCTCTCTTTCCCGTCGCCGGCTTAGCCGGAGCCGGTTCAGCCGGTACCGGTTTTGCCGGAGCCGGCTTTTCAGGGGGGGGGGGAGGGGCAACTGCAGCCCCGCCCGAGGGCTGGCTGGACGGCCCCGGCCTGGATGCGGCAGCTGTGGCCGCCGCGTACGAGACCGTTGCCGGCCTCGCCGCCGTCTTGTTTGCCCCTAAGGGTGGGGGGGGGGGGCGCAGGATCGACCGGAGGACACGGTGGAGCACACCGTGGAGGTGTGCCCTGCTTGGGCTGAGCATCGCCGTGTCCTCGTAGCGGCGATAGGCGGCGGCGACCTCTCGCGTCCGGCCCTGGTCGAAGCCATGGTCCGGAGCGAGACGGAATGGGATGCCGTCACCACCTTCTGCGAAGCAGTGATGCTAGCGAAGGAGGTGGCGGAGCGGGAGAATGAAAGAGCAGCAGCTTTCCTTCCTGGCCGCCGCGGGAGACGCCCCGGGCGTCGGGGGCTACGTCATGGCCCCCGGCCACTGTAGGCGCGGGCCTGTGGACGGCGAGCAATGGGTAGCTCGCCGTCCGTCCGTCTAACGACGACAGGCCGTGTCGACGGCGCGTTTTGTTCCACGCGCGCCTCAAAAAGCTGTCAGCAGCGTGAAGGGGCCCGCAAGGGCCGACGCCTGCCGGGGCTGCGGGTTGTTCGAAAGAGATACCGCGGCTCCGGAACGTAAGGGCACTGAAGGAACACGGATGGTTTTTAGTCAGTAAAAGTCTGACACTCCCTTCCGCTCCACCCACAGCGAAAGGCGTCATTAGATGATTTTCCATCCGCAAAAAAAAAAAACAAGTACGAATGCGAAACACAAACATTAAATAATAGTGCCAAAACTCTAGGTAAATGCACTCCTGCATATTTAAAGTGCTCAATACTGAGACCATCGTGACCGGGTGACTTACCTGCAACCATAGTTCGAATAACACGTGCTATCATTTTGTCACTCGCTACCATTTTGAATCCACGCTTGGTCTCAGTATTTGACACGGGGTGTGAGGACGGCCCTAAGAGTGAAGTGACCATAAACTGGTCCCTGAAAAGATTTGCAATTTGCTTCATGTTACTAACCCCATTTATTGCTTCAGGGAGACTAGGTCCAACGTTGAGTTTATTTGTGGACTTCCAAAACTTTTTAAAGTCTTGTTTTAAATGATAAATAGCCAATTTATCCATTTTTAGTTAATTCTGATGATTTTGGCACCACTTCAATCTAATCTTGAAGACACGGCGGCTGTTAACCATCTCATCATAGACAAAACCCTGCCTCGGTCGACCATACCATACCCACATCATAAATTTGGACCTAGCCTCCCTGTGTGCCTCACCGACATGCTTATTCCACCGTATTAATATACGTTTTTTATCTTTATTCATATTTCCTTGGTGAGTTTCGATTGCTGCACATGATAAAACAGACTTTTTTTATATAAATCATCTATGACACTCCTATGGCTCAAGTCGTTACAAAAACCATAGCTACATTTTATAAATTCTGATGGAAAATGTATTGACTTAAAGTTGTCGTTACATAATTCTGTATAATAAGTTATTTGTACATCAGTTCTGCATCCCCATTTTATTTTATTTGACGTCATAATTTTAGGAACAGCCTTAGGTATTACACAGTTTAACCTACATTCAATCAAGAGTGGGAAGTGGTCAGACCAGTATACATCATATAAAATCTTCGTGTTATTTATTAATTTATACGCTGACTCAGTGACTATACAATGATCTAACCACCTCTCAGTCCCATGCGCGTCACTGATGTATGTAAATGAATTACAGTCCAGGGTACTCACGTCCGCACAAAACCAGTCCTGTTCCGCGCAAAAGTTTTTCAGCTCATCATAGAACGGCCGCCCCTGGGTGAGCATTATAGTCCCCCAGTAGGAACACTGTCTCACATTCACTTTCCTCCACTATAGCATTTAAATAGCTTAAGCAATCCGTAAAATCTGTTAAGTTTTCAGTGCAATCAACGGGCATATATACACTACAGGCTATTAGCTTTTGATTACCGATATCAATTTTAATGGCACAAATACGAGCACTTGAACACGGTATTACGGATACACAGGGGAGCACACTTTTTCTCCATAGCAGCGCGACCCCCCCATAGGGTCGCACCTCCAATACTCCAGTGGTTGTGTCCACAGCAGACGTCCCGGTGCTCCCAAAATCAGCATCAATATATTCAAGATACGACAGGTCATGTGGCAGGAGCCATGTTTCTTGAAGAGCTATTATATCAGCTGTCTTACATAGCTGACGGACCCCCTCGACCGCCCTTTTTACAGATTTACAATTAAATGTGACAATACGGTTACATGACATGGCTTTATCATTTCCATCCATTATGACCCTGGTTTATTAGCCTCGGCACGTTGCTTCCCGTAAGAATTGAAATTAACAAAACGTCGGAATATTATTCCTTCAGGCCACAGCTTTTCGTCGAGGAACATATATGGTTTATGCCGCGGGACGAACATTTTAAAAGCATTATATCCCCTTTCTTTGCGCTGCGATATTTTATGAGATATTTTCTCATTCGTCTGTTTGTACACATACTCACTTATGGACTCTGCCTTAGTATCTTTGTGTACATTTGTAATGAATATAGGCACTTTTAAATCTGCCGATTTAAAATTCGACTCTTGACTTGCCAATCCTATTTTACTTCCATATCGATTTGACTTCTTTATCTTTTTATTTGTCACCGTAATCCATTCATTTCCCTTTTTTAAATTTTCTTCAGCAATAGAAGTTTGTCGCATGGTATTATGTTTCGTAGTAGTCGCACTCAGTTGATCGCCTACGTCACCCGAGTGCCCAGATACCGGTAATTCGGGCGTCAACGGCTGCGGGGGTGACTCATTACATTCACTAGCTACCGCAGCGGCAGCGGCGTCCGATGATCGATTCACACTATTTTGCAGGTCTATCCCCAATTTCGAGTTATTCGAAATTGTTTGCTTTTCCTTATCAGGTGATTCTCCATGTTCAGAGAAATGTAGACCCATAGGGCCACTGTCAATATCCGAGACATTCAGCAAACAAGCGCCCCTCCGTCGTGGGTTTATATTACAGTTATTTACTAGCGATGTACATTTTAGATTATCCAACTCAATTTTGAGTTAAGTAAACTCACGTTTAGACACATATGTATCTTGTAATAACTTCAGATCACGTTGTAGTACATTCATATCTCTCAAAAGTTTTGAAGCATCCACATAATCAAAAGTAACGGGAGGTAGTTTATTTAAATTTCTTGCCACAAATATAGGAGTTATGTCTGGGTCAGTTTCCTTGAAAAGACATATGATGTCCTCCAAGTCCCTTATTGATTTGCCCTCGCCTTTCCTGATAACTCTTCGTGCTGAAGTTGAGATGGACTCAAACAGCAGTTTTTTCGCCTCTGCCACTTCTTCAACCGAGAAAGAACTGCTACATATACGACTTATACTTTCTTTATCCATGACCTGTATTTTATTTTGAATAAAGGCCAGTACTTTAGAGATAACTACGTTGCAGTTTGCAAACTTAACAATTGTTGAAGTCATCGTTTGAAACGTAAAAACGCTATGCGCAAGCGCTGCTGCAAGCGGGTACCAAGCGCACGCGACGAGGCGCTGAGCGAGACTGTAATACTATAATACTATTAATACTATAATGAATATATTAATACTATAATACTATTTAATAATTTTTAAATTAAATGAATTTCAGGGATTTTATCGCGTATACTAACTTATTTTATATTCTCCACATTTCGAGCACTTTAGAGCACCCATGGTCAGGGGGGGGGGGGCTGAGGTGTATGAGGTACCAATGTCATAGTTAACCACGGCTACCTCCAGATTAAAAATTATTTATTTTTGTTCCGATCTACACAGTTTGAACTAACAGTATCTTGAAGGGTACGGGGTAAGGGGTAAGGGGTTGGGATTTAATTTTATTAATTATGGGATCCCAAGCAGATGGTAGCACCCAGTCATCTTCTCTATTGAAATTAGGATGTTTTTCGATTTCAATAGCCTCGCGAATCATCAATGGAAGAAATCGGTGTTCTGTAGCGAGGATTTGTGGTCTATCAAATCTAATGTAGTGACGAGGGCTACCCGTGTTCACAGACTGCAGACTTCCCGGAGCGTCGATTCTTCACATCAGCTATGTGTTATTTAACGCGGGTTTTTATGGATCTTTTTTGGTAAGTCCTATATAAGAGAGACCACATTCACAATCAAGCTTGTACACTCCTGCATCTTGCAGAGGGACTGATGGTAAAAAATCTTCTTGAAAAAAATCGGCTTGAAGTATATTTTAATGGAAGCACGCTTCAAGGTGTATCCAATCTTGTCAGTGACACCTTTGACATATGGCAGTATAGCAGGCACTAGCTCGACTGTGGCCGGCTTCACTCATTCATTGTGACGTAGGCGCGGGACCCGAAGCATATTGTCGTGCAATACTTGCTTGACGTGTTGAAGCTCGGCGGCCAGTTGTGATTTACCCAATAACTAACTGTGAAAGATGGTGATGAGAATCACCCTTTAAATATCTATTTGTATGGGTCTTTTTCCTATACACAGCGTGGCTCAAAATGTTATCAGGATTCCGAATTACTAACACATCTAGAAAAGCTAAAGAATTGTTTGCCTTCAACTCCATTGTGAACTGAATTTTAGAATTTATGAAGTTAAGATGGTCTAAAAATGCAGTTACTTTATCTAAAGGTAGAATTGTGAAAGTGTAGTCTACGTGCCGCTTGTAGAATCTTGGGTTTACTGGAGAAGTAAGCAGGGTTTTCTCCTCAAAGTCTTCCATGAATATATTCACGACAATAGGAGAAACAGGTGAGCCCATTGCCACTCCATCTACTTATTTGTAGAACTCTTCCTTCCACAATAGGTTGCCAGATGTAAGGCAGTGTCTGAGTAATACTGAATATTCTACGGGCATGTTTTCATTCAGCCTTCTAGTAACAATGGAGATGCAGTCTTCAACAGGTAAGCATGGGAACAGAGACTGCACATCAAAACTGACCATAGTTTCATTGTCTGCTCCTGTATGTCCCTTGAGCGGTGAGAGTTGAGTTTTTTACGTAGTAGAACCATGCTGCAGCTATATTGGTAGTATAGTTGTAGCACGAATGGGTCGGCTCGACCGGGGAAGGATCACGCTCTCACAGAATACCAGCGTCAAATAGCAGCTTAACACTGCTGTGTTTCGTATGGTGAGTGTAGAGAACCGGAGACCCTTTTTACTGGAAAAGAGGCATTCCATCTTAGTCCTCACGGGTGACAACGCATCTGCATTTTGATTCGCCAACGAGGAAAGATGTAGATGTCTATGGGCTACAGCAACTACTTACCATTAGGTGGACTGTGTGCTCGTTTGTTACCCTATCCTATAAAAAATACCTATTTCTCTTCTGTACTGCATCTCCAGCCATTTTGTAATGCCTCGAACCAGAATAAATCAGTGTCCGAAAAGGCTTCAGATCCTTGAGCATATTATACAAAAGACAAAAAAATAAAATCTGTCACTTTGTCTTGCGTATGTAGACTATCAGAATGCCTTAGTTTCTTCAAAATTTGAGCGGTGCTCCAGTTCAAGGTTGACCGTCGGTGTAACGAAGTGTTGAAGTGTTTGTAAAGTAGGCACTTGCAAACGAGGCTAAATTTAGATATCTATGGGCCACAGCAGCCACTTACCATCAGGTGGACTGTGTGCTCGTTTGTCACCCTATCATATAAAAAAGAGTATTTTCGCTTAGTGGTCACTAAGTGCTGAGCCAATCTGTAAGTTGGTGAATCGATTTGGCTCATTATGGGACGTAGTGGAGAATTGGGTTTGTGTATTTTTGGTAACCCATACAACTTCGGTGGTTTGGCACACGTAGGTATTATCGATTTTACGTCTAGATTTAATTATTCGGAGTGTTTCTTTATTAGGTCACTAGTTATTCTAAGTGTATTATTTGTACGCTCCGAAAAGTCTGCAGTCTGTGAACACGTACAGGATCGCCCTCGTCACTATATTAGATTTGATAGATTACAAATCCTCGCTAGAGAAAACCGATTCCTTCCGAGGATATTTCGCAAGGCTATTGAAACAGTTGTTAACAGTGGTAGAGCCATGCGGTAGCTTTTGCTGTCGCACGGATGGGCCGGCTCGAACCGGGGTGGTACCACGACCTCACAGAATACCAGCGTGAAGTAGAGGTTTACCTCTGCGTTTCGCTTGGTGAGTGCAGGTGGCCGGAGGCCCTTTTTACTGGAAATGAGGCATTCCATCTTAGTCCTCACGGGTGACAACACATCTACATTTTGATTTCTAATAGAGGATAGATGTAGATGTCTATGGGCCGCAGCAAGCACTTACCATCAGGTGGACTGTGTGCTCGCTTGTCACCCTTTTCTCTTAAAAAAAAAATCAAAAAACATCCTAACTTAAATACAGAAGATGGCTGGGTGCTACCATTTGCTTGGGATCCCATAATTAATAAAATTAAATCCCAACCCAAGAATACAACTGCAAGTTTTAACTAAAGATACTGTAAGTTCATACTGTGTAGATTGGAACAAAAATTAATAATGTTTAACCTGGAGGTAACCGTGGTTAACTATGGCATTGGGGCGTCATACATCTCAGTCCTCTGACCATGGGTGATGTAACGTGCTCGAAACGTCGGGAATATAAAATGAGTTAATATACGCGATAAAATCCGTAAAATTAGTTTTATTTAAATGTGTAGTATTCGCGTTAATATAAGAAATCAAAAAGTTTTAAATTTTGTAATCAGATAATGTCTTCGACATCCGAATCTTGAAGGGTGTCCTAAACATTAACGGCACAAGGAAAATTTTCATATTCATAGTGATACATTTCAGGAATTATCTTTGATGTACAAAGTTCCCACATATAGAGATGATTCACTTTAATGCTCGCAATTTTCTTGCAATTTTGCAGATGAGTATGAATGCAGGCAAGAACAATTCTGTTTTTATTTTGTCTAGGACACGCATCGCTATAAAACAAAATATGTCTGACTGACCTACGATCTTCTAGCATTTTGATAAATTTTTCTAAGATGGTGCACATTTTGTTAGCTCCACGTTTTCCTTCTGTCTCAGTCCAAGAATAACAGTAGACTTCTCTAGTTCTGGACTCATAAAAAGTAAGATTATATACAGCTAATTTGCGACTGTAGTATAATAACATAAATTGGCCATATGGCGTATTTAAAACTTTTAGTAAATCAAAATATAAATTTTACGTACGTCCTTAACAAATCATAATCAAAACAAAATTTAATTTCAAAAGACTTAACTGAATATTTTTTAACGTTTGTCACACTTCTAAATGCCAACTATTAACATTTTGTCGAGTAAAATAATCCATACTTAATAAAATAATTATTCGATTTCATTGAATGTAAAACATTTTAAATAGACACTCAAATACTTAGATATGTAAAGCAGAGTTACAAAAACCGTTCCCTTTAAGAAAACTGCGAAAACAAAATATACTAACGCGCCATGCTTATCAATTTCTACATAAGGCAAAGTTACTTATCTACATATATGCTAGTATTTACGGCCGGCAAAAATAATAAAGTTATACGAGTATCAATGACTCAAACTACAGTATTTTGAGTTGCTGAACAAAATTGAAATGTCTGTGGTCAGTAAAGAAAAATACTAAACTGACAACGACTAAAAACTTATCATAAGTTTATTACGTAGGTATTTGTCAGACATGAAAATTATGATAAATAACAGACTTTTGCAGTGCTTAAGCGCCAAAAAAGTGCTCAGATCTTCACTAAATATAGACTAACCGACGCAGAAAAAAAATTCAGTCCATCGATATATATAACTCATTTTGGCCAAAATGGCGCTTAAGTAGTATTGGCTTCCCAGTGGCAATATAATACCTAGTCAGGTCATAAATTCTGTCACATGTTTAATATAAAATAATTGAAACAAGTTTATTCATTATGTAACCATTTATATACCAAAATGAACTCAACAAAACAAAGATTCTTATGACATTAAAGTTTATTCAAAATTACCTCCGTGATTTTGAATACAGGCCTTCAATCTGCGCGGCCAGTCGTCTATCGCAGCACGAACGAGGTCCATGTCAATATCGGCGGCTGCCTTAATCAAAATGTCTTGAGTGACTCCAATTTGGAATGAGGTTTTTAGCACGCCTTTTCCTCCAAGTGTTGCCATATCTTGTAATCTAACGGATTCAAATCTGGACTGGATGACAGTCTTCGTGCCGGATGAGTCGATTTCACGCACTGCCAGCCAGTCTTGTGTGCTCTTCGCTCTATGAGCTGGCGCCGAATCTTGTTGGAATACCCAGTGCCTGTTATTGAACATGGTATGAGAAACAGGTTCCACAAGGTTCATCAGGACTGTATTTTGATACACAACTGCATTCGTTTTTACACCTTTCTCACAAAAATGTACCTCTGTTAAGCCCCAATAAGAAACCCCCAACCATACCATGAACGAGGATGTAAAATGACCTCGTTGGACACGCGGAATGCAGTGATGCTCGCTTCTTCATTACTGTGTGCGTACTCCTTATCATTTTGTTTGTTGTAGCTCTCTTCTACGGTAAAATTTTTTTCATCCGAAAAAAGAATTTCCCGATATTTTTTTCCCGCATACCGCTTCAACAAAGCGCGGAATCTCTTCAGTCTCAGGTCCATTAGACGAGCATTTAAACGATGTCCTGTTTTTCTTCGATATGTCCGAAGCCCTAAGTCTTCATTTAACACCCTTTTTACCGAGGTTCTGCTTAACCCCATCTGAAGGGCCAACAGTTTCTGCTTATGTTTGGGATTTCTTTGAATTCGCGCCTTCACAGCTTTTATCACTGCTGGAGTCCTAACAGACCGAGGCCGTGACCTGTCATCTACACTAGAGTCTTTATTGTATCGTTTGATGGTACGATAAATGAATCTTTTTGTTATATTCAAATTTTTCAGTATGTCAAATATTTGAATTGGCGCGTAACCGCAACGATGCAACACAATAACTGCAACACGGTCTTCTTTAAGCGTCCACTACATATTTAAAAATGAGTGAAATTCTAAAAAGTATACAGTTTTATTTTCATGAACAATTCGAAATTCTAATTCAATAAACTTTTTTGTGGCCAGCATTCTAAAAGATTTTTTTTTACTGTGTGACAATACTTATGACCTGACTATGTAATATGTGAGACGAACACATTTTTCAACAGACTTATCAACGCGTTATATCATCATTCATCATCATTATAACCCTTCACTAGTTCACTGCTGAACATAGGCCTCCCCTAAGGAATGCCACAAAGCACGGTCCTGAGCCACCTGCATCCATCGACTTCCTGCATGTCTTACCAGGTTGTCACTCTATTGGAGGGGGGAATGCCCAACACTTCGTCTACCCATACGAGAACTTTTCTTCTACATCGGTTGTCAGTTCTTCGAGCTATATGGTCGGCCCATTGTCATTTCAGCTTATGGGGTTGTTATAAATTTATTTGCTTAATTCCGCGTCAATAAAAGAAAATGAAGTGCCCTGCCTAGTTTTAAGGGGACCTCCCACTCTCCCTCAATCGCACGTACCATACCCGTCGCCGTCAATCCCAGTACTACCATCCCCAGCACCACCACACTAGGCACGACACATCCCTCTCGAAAATACGACACGTGTTTCGCCTCTACACGAGGCATCGTCAGGTGAAGTAGAGGGCGACGGGTATGGTGCCCGAGATTGAGGGAGGGTGGGAGGTCCCCTTAAAACTGGGCAGGACACATCATTTTCTTTCTTTACGCGGAATCAAGCATATTAGTTTATAACAATCCCATTATAATGGATTTCCGCAAAGTAACACAAAGCAAGGCATCCTGCTTAGAATCAAAACACTTCCCGTTTTATCGACGGTAGTGGCGTTGCGATTAGTGGTGCTGTTTGTGTGCAATGAGTGGTGACGGGAAAAGTGCACGCAATTGAAGGAGGTACACTTTAAATTGTAAAGACATATAATATTCTTTTCGAGAATCTTAGCTAATGCAGAGATCAAACTTGGTTTGCGGTTGGCCTAAGCTTCCATGGTATTAATAAGAGATAGTTAATATTGCCATTGCGTAGAATTTCCCCAGCAATTTGTGATACGTGTTAGTAACACCTTGCCTAAATTGGCGGGGGAAAATTATCAGTAACAGGCAAAGAGGCCCTGAATCCTGTAAATGTTGTACTAACGAGGCTACAATCCATTTCCCGGCACGTTACAGCCGCCACACTAACATCGTTTCTGTTTTTTAACGTTGGTTTTATACAATTTTTTTCTTAAATTACCACGGTGTAAAGGTGGGCTATGACAATAAGTACTTATAAAAAATGAGACTGTTTTTCTTATCTTTGAACCTTCTCAGACTTATTACTTAACATACGTGGAAGAACCATGCTGCAATTGCATTGTGTTTGTAGCACAAATAGGTTGGCTAGACCTGTATAGGACCACGCTGTCGTAGGATACGAGAGTGAAAAAGTAACTCGATGCTGCTGTTTTGTATGGTGAGTGTAGAGAACCGGATGTTTATTTACAGGAAACGAGGCATTTCATCTTAATTATCTGTGGTGACAACGTATCTGCACTTTGATTCTTAATCGAGGATCGATGTAGAGTCTTCCTCCTTATTTTATTTTCTGTCTAAAAGTCTGGGTAGGTACTATTTTCTTAACTAATTCTGCCACCAGATAGCTGTGCTTGTACTACTATGCTCTGGTTTTAAAAGTATTGAGCGCCAGTATATTTACAGGCTGTGAGAAATTCTATCTTAGTCCTCGCATGACAACGCAGCTGTAGCGTTCTTTATTTGAAGTTGGCTGCAGACATGCATGGACTGCAGTAGCCGCTTACCATTATGTACAGTGTAACTTCGTTTGTTACGTAAGTTTTATGAAGAAAAAAGATTTCTCGTATTCCGCCACTACATGGCAGGCCCGACCTGGTAAGACATGCAGGAATCCGATGAAGACAGGTGACTAAGGACCCAGTAGAGTGCCTTGCGGGATGCCGTCATCAACGCATTTGCAACCGTATTCGTTTGGATGCAAGTGTTCATAGATTTAGTAAACTCTTACCACCAGGTAAACTGTAAGTACGTTTTTCAATTTAGTTTTATAATTCATCACAAAAAAAGCAATAATCATTTTTATATCTTCGAAGTACAATGCATCCGTTAGTGATCGTGTAGCATCTGAATCACTTGACCCGTCACAATATATTTCTTTTTTCGAGAGACTGGTTCGTAGCTATGCTAGATTCCGATACGTAATAAATCTCTCTATTAATTAATTTTTCTTTTCTTTTTATTTCCTTTGTGTAAGTTGACTGAAAGAAATTGCTGTATAGCAATAAAACTGCCTTTTAATTTTCTCTTTGTGTTATTTCTTGTTATATTACTTATTTTCCTAGTGTACAATGAAGAGTGTTGTATTGCATTGTAATTTAATACAATCAATACACTCGTATAGTTTAACGGCACTTTGGTGGTTGACTGTTATAGTGAGAGTACAGTAAGCAAAAAAACTTACATATTGTGAATTATTGTAAACTCTGTTACAGTAAAAGCATTTCATATGTCGACTGAACATATGCTTCTCCTAGTTTATTGCTTGACAGGAAAGATATTTGCCATAGCTGCAACGCATAGCAGTCGGCTTAGTAGTTGCAGTTTTTTTGTCTAGTTGTTATATTAAGAAGACACTGCTGCCTATTTCTTGATTTGAATCTCTCTGTCGCCTCTGGATCTTACCCACGAGACTTTATGTTATTGTGGATAATCTTACACCATCAGTACAAGGAAAAATTTGTTGGTGAAAATAATTTGTAATAGGAGTGTATGGAAGAATTTCTTAATTAAGTAAGAGTGACAAACCAGTTCACAGTGCACCTGGTGGTAAGTGGACGCTGTGTCCCTTAGACACCGACCATGATTAAGAATTTAATGCAAATGCATTGTCACTCATGAGTACCTACTATTCTATAGTATACTGTAAGAGCGTGGTTTTTTCCTTAATAACAGTTTAGTGGCGGTGCAAGGATATCCACTGCCCCATATCGTCTCGTGCGTGTCCTGAAAGGCGACAGGGGGAAACTGAAACAGGGGAGCATAATTTTCCTCATAACAAATCAAAATAATAATAATAAAATGCGATTGCCAACCAGCCTGCCAAACTTAGCAACTATGGCAAAATCAACCTTTTGAGGAAATCTATAAGGTAGGCCTATGTTTATCAGTGGACTTTTATAGGCTTTGATAGAAAGATGATGGTGGTTCATTCTTTTCCTATCCCGTGGAACCGACTTATTTGTGCAGATACGTGGTAGAGTCACGCTTTTTTTTTATAGGATAAGGGTGACAAACGAGCACACAGTCCACCTGATGGTAAGTGGTTGCTGCGGCCCATAGACATCTACAACTATCCTCGTTTGCGAATCAAAATGCAGATGCGTTGTCACCCGTGAGGACTAAGATGGAATGCCTCATTTCCAGTAAAAAGGGCCTCCGGCCACCTGCACTCACGAAGCGAAACGCAGAGGTAAACCTCTACTTCACGCTGGTATTCTGTGAGGTCGTGGTACCACCCCGGTTCGAGCCGGCCCATCCGTGCGACAGAAAAAGTTGCCGCGTGGCTCTACCGCTGCAGTTATATTAGTAGTATAGTTGTAGCACGAATGGGTCAGCTCGACCGGGGAAGGACCTCGTTCTCACAGAATACCAGCGTAAAATAGCAGCTTAACACTGCTGTGTTTCGTATGGTGAGTGTAGAGAACCGGAGACCCGTTTTGCTGGAAAAGAGGCATTCCATCTTAGTCCTCACGGGTGACAACGCATCTGCATTTTGATTCGCAAACGAGGAAAGATGTAGATGTCTATGGGCTACAGCAACTACTTACCATCAGGTGGACTGTGTGCTCGTTTGTCACCCTTTTCCTATTAAAAAAACTATATTTATGAGTGAAACTACTATTTATGAGTCCAGAACTAAAAAAGTCTATTGTTATTTTTGGACTGAGACAGAAGGAAAACGTGGAGCTAAAGAAGTGTGCACCATCTTAGAAAAGAGAATCTTTATCTTAGAAGATCAATCGCCGTCAATCCCAGCACTACCATCCCCGGCACCACCACACTATGCACGACACACAAATCTCGAAAATACGACACGTGTTTCGCCTCTACACGAGGCATCGTCAGGTGAAGTAGAGGGCGACGGGTATGGTGCCTGAGATTGAGGGAGGGTGGGAGGTCCCCTTAAAACTGGGCAGGACACATCATTTTCTTTCCTTACGCGGAATTAAGCAAATTAGTTTATAACAACCCCATTATAATGGATTTCCGCAAAGTAACACAAAGCAAGGCATCCTGCTTAGAATCAAAACACTTGCCGTTTTATCGACGGTATTAGTAGTGGCGTTGCGATTAGTGGTGCTGTTTGTGTGTAATGAGTGGTGACGGGAAAAGTGCACGCAATTGAGGGAGGTACGCTTTAAATTGAAAAGACATACATATAATATTCTTTTCGAGAATCTTAGCTAATGCAGAGATCAAACTTGGTTTGCAGTTGGCCTTAGCTTCCATGGTATTAATAGGAGATAGTTAATATTGCCATTGCGTAGAATTTTCCCAGCAATTTGGGATACGTGTTAGTAACACCTTGCCTAAATTGGCGGGGAAAATTATCAGTAACAGGCAAAGAGGCCCTGAATCCTGTAAATGTTGTACTAACGAGGCTACAATCCAATTTCCCGGCACGTTACAGCCGCCACACTAACATCGTTTCTGTTTTTTAACGTTGGTTTTATACAATTTTTTTCTTAAATTACCACGTGTAAAGGTGGGCTATGACAATAAGTACTTATAAAAAATGAGACTGTTTTTCTTATCTTTGAACCTTCTCAGACTTATTACTGAACATACGTGGAAGAACCATGCTGCAATTGCATTGTGTTTGTAGCACAAATAGGTTGGCTAGACCTGTATAGGACCACGCTGTCGTAGGATACGAGAGTGAAATAGTAACTCGATGCTGCTCTTTTGTATGGTGAGTGTAGAGAACCGGATGTTTATTTACAGGAAACGAGGCATTTCATCTTAATCCTCTGGGGTGACAACGTATCTGCACTTTGATCCTTAATCGAGGATCGATGTAGAGTCTTCCTTCTTATTTTCTTTTCTGTCTAAAAGTCTGGGTAGGTACCATTTTCTTAACTAATTCTGCCACCAGATAGCTGTGCTTGTACTACTATGCTCTGGTTTTAATAGTATTGAGCGCCAGTATATTTACAGGCTGTGAGAAATTCTATCTTAGTCCTCGCATGACAAGGCATCTGTAGCGTTCTTTATTTGAAGTTGGCTGCAGACATGCATGGACTGCAGTAGCCGCTTACCATTATGTACAGTGTAACTTCGTTTGATGCGTTACTTTTATGAAGAAAAAAGATTTCTCGTATTCCGCCACTACACGGCAGGCCCGACCTGGTAAGACATGAAGGAATCCGATGGAGGCAGGTGACTAAGGACCGGGTAGAGTTTTTTTTATAGGATAAGGGTGACAAACGAGCACACAGTTCACCTGATGGTAAGTGGTTGCTGCGGCCCATAGACATCTACATCTATCCTCGTTTGCGAATCAAAATGCAGATGCGTTGTCACCCGTGAGGACTAAGATGGAATGCCTCATTTCCAGTAAAAAGGGCCTCCGGCCACCTGCACTCACCAAGCGAAACGCAGAGGTAAACCTTTACTTCACGCTGGTATTCTGTGAGGTCGTGGTACCACCCCGGATCGAGCCGGCCCATCCGTGCGACAGCAAATGCCGCCACTTGGCTCTACCACTGCTCATAATAAAGAGTCCTTTGCGGGATGCCATCATCAACGCATTTTCAACCGTATTCGTTTGGATGCAAGTGTTCATAGATTGCAGTAAACACTTACTATCAGGTGGACTGTAAGTTTATTTTCTCTTTAGTTTTATAATTCATCACAAAAAAAACAATAATCATTTTTATATCTTTGAAGTATAATGCGTCCGTTAGTGATCGTGTAGCATCTGAATCACTTGACCGGTCACAATATATTTCTTTTTTCGTGAGGATGGTTCGTAGCTATGCTAGATTCCGATACGTAATAAATCTCTCTATTAATTAATTTTTCTTTTCTTTTTATTTCCTTTGTGTAAGTTGACTGAAAGAAATTGCTGTATAGCAATAAAACCGCCTTTTATATTTCTCTTTGTGTTATTTCTTGTTATGTTACTTATTTTCCTAGTGTACAATGAAGAGTGTTGTATTGCATTGTAATTTAATACAATCAATACTCTCGTATAGTGTAACGGCACTTTGTTATAGTGAGAGTACAGTAAGCAAAAAAACTTACATATTGTGAATTATTGTAAATTATGTTACAGTAAAAGCATTTCATATGTCGGCTGAACATATGCTTCTCCTAGTAGATTGCTTGACACCAAAGATATTTGCCATAGCTGCAACGCATGGCAGGCGGCTTGGTTGTTGCAGTTTTTTTTTTGTCTAGTTGTTATAAAGAAGACACTGCTGTCTATCTCTTGATTATTTTTACTCTGTCGCCTCTGGATTTTACCCACGAGACTATATGTTATAGTGGATAATCTTACATCGTCAGTACAAGGAAAAAGTTGGTGAAAATAATTTGTAATAGGAGTGTATGGAAGAATTTCTTAATTAAGTAAGAGTGACAAAGTAGTTCACAGTGCACCTGATGTGGTTGTAAGTGGATGCGGTGTCCTTTAGACACCGACCATGATTAAGAATTTAATGCAAATGCACTGTCACTCATGAGTACCTACTATTCTCTAGTATACTGTAAGAGCGTGGTTTTTTCCTTAATAACAGTTTAGTGGCGGTGCAAGGATATCCACTACCCCATATCGTCTCGTGCGTCTCCTGAAAGGCGACGGGGGGAAACTGAAACAGGAGAGCATCATTTTCCTCATAACAAATTAAAATAATAATAAAAAACTACGATTGTCAACCAGCCTGCCTAACTTGGCAACTATGGCAAAATCAACCTTTTGAGGAAATCTATAGCATAGGCCTATGTTTATCAGTGGACTTTTATAGGCTTTGATAGAAAAATGATGGTGGTTGATTCTTTTCCTTTCCCGTGGAACCGACTTATTTGTGCAGACACATGGTAGACTCATGCTGCAGCTATATTAGTAGTATAGTTGTAGCACGAATGGGTCGGCTCGACCGGGGAAGGACCACTTTCTCACAGAATGCCAGCGTAAAATAGCAGCTTAACACTGCTGTGTTTCGTATGGTGAGTGTAGAGAACCGGAGACCCGTTTTGCTGGAAAAGGGACATTCCATCTTAGTCTTACGGGTGACAATTCATCTTCATTTTGATTCGCAAACGAGGATAGATGTAGAGGTCTATGGGCCACAGTAACCACTTACCATCAGGTGGACTGTGTGCTCGTTTGTAACCCTATCCTATAAAAAAAGACTAACTTACTTAATCGTGGTTCATCTAGATTAAAAAAATTGTACAAAAGTACAATCTATGCTTATTGGTAAACAAAGCTCTTGAGAGTTAGCCAGAGAGTCAGCTATCTACAATCTTGCACGCTAATAGAAAACTATTAAAATAAATAGGAATGACATAAATATTACGAAATGTTCAGTTGCGTCAATTACTGTTAAGAACATTTATAGTTTCCTATTAGTTTTAATATTAATATTGGCAACATTTATTCAATGAGCAAAATTGGCGCAAGCATAATATGTGTCCACATTTTTTCATGATTGACGGGACGGAGCTCAACGCAAATAAGTTAAAACATTAAATTAAAACTTTAATTAAGCTAAAACATGACTTTTACACTGAGATTCCGCCCAAATAAGACAAGTGATGTGGTTCTACTCGTGTTGCTGAGAGGCTGCCCTGTGTTACATCGAGAGGAATGATGTAGCGGTTGATTTGCATACTTTGGTTTTATCGTGTAATTATTTCCTTCACGTTACACTTATGTGTGATTGTGTCTAGTACATATTACGGTTGGTCGAACTGTATTTGCTCTATACTGAATGTGTAGTGGTTTACGCTGTCTTATTCCTGATAATGATCAATTGCATTAGCAAGAGAAAAAGTTGAACATCCGCTCTCATACTTTTATTATTTTAACAGTTAACCTTCAGAGTACATTCTAATACGAGTAACATTCTTTTATTTAAATAATTTTGAGAAATATTTCTAGCATCAGAAGTGGAATAGTTTATAAAATCAGAAGTGGGATTAAAGCCTCTTCCTGTAGCTTTACATTTAAATTTCTTACAATATCTATAAAGTCTATATGCCGTGTAGTGGCGGTTAAGAATATCCACTACCCCATATCTTCCCGTAGGTGTCGTAAAAGGCGACAAAGGGACACAGGCAGGAGATGGGCAGCAGCATCTTCCTGGTAACGGCAAAATACAATAAAAAACTGCGGTTGCCAACCCGCTCGCCAAGCGTGGCAACTATGGCAATATACCCCCCATAATGAAAGTTACGAAGAGACGGCCCCCAGTCCCCGGCGGCCCCGCTATTCCTGGCTACGGTGGCGACCATGGTAACGGCGGGGCAGGGGGTGCTAAGAATCTCCGGTGGAGGTTCGGTTGCCACCTACAACGACTTGACCTGGCAACATACAACGCACGCACCCTGAGGACTGACGAGAAGATTGTGGAGCTGGAAGAATAGATAGACAAGTTACGCTAGCATATTATAGGATTATCCGAAGTCCGAAGAGAGGGGGAGGACACGGTAATCCTCGAATCCGGCAACTTGCTCTATTACCGGGAGGGCGACCATCTGTCCCAAGGAGGTGTCGGATTTATCGTCCACAAGTCTCTCGTTAACAACGTTGTAAAGATTGAGAGTGTGTCGAGGAGGGTTGCGTACATTATACTCAGAATCACCAAACGGTATTCGCTAAGGTCATACAGGTTTACGCACCAACCTCGGCACACCCCGATGAGGAGGTGGAGGAAATGTATGGGGATATCTCTAGAGCCATGCATTCCTCCAATACCCAATATACGGTGTTAATGGGAGACTTCAATGCAAAACTAGGCACAAGAGAGAACGGTGAGCTGAAAGTGGGGAAATTTGGAATAGGGCAACGGAACCCAAGGATCCAGCAGCTGGCCGACTTCATGGAGAAAGAGGGACTCTTTATGATGAACTCTTTCTCCCAGAAGCGGCCCCACAGGAAGTGGACCTGGTCGAGCCCCGACGGTTCGACAAAAAATGAGATTGACTTCATTATGACGACCAAACGACAACTGTTCAGTGATGTCTCAGTGATCGCGAGGGTGAAAACCGGCAGCGATCACCGAATGGCTAGAGGCACACTGAACCTAAACGTTAAGTTGGAGAGGTCTCGTCTAATGAAGTCAACGCTCCGTCCCCCTCGTGCTCTAATCCAAAGTCCCGAAACCTTTCAGCTCGAGTTACAAAACCGTTTTCGGTGCCTAGAAGACTGCAATGAAGTGGACGATTTGAATGACAAGCTCGTGGAAACTGTCCATGCGGTCGGAGCTAAGTTCTGCAAGACCCGCCGCAGAAGAACACAAAAACTCTCCGATCACACTCTTAATCTCATGGCTGTTAGACGGGAGATGAAGCTTTCTTCAACAGATTTGGCAGCATACAGGCAACTGAACAGACAGATCTCCAAATGCATGCGGCGAGACTTACGCAACTTCAATACAGCTCGTATTGAAGAAGCGATCAAGCGGAACCAAGGCTCCAAAATTCTTTGCCAGAGATCTGTCTGCCAGAAAGAGCCAACTGTCAAAGCTGAAGACCGAATGTGGCAGCATCGTTTCCGGGGCACCTGGGATTTTGAGTGAGATTGAGAGGTTCTATGGGCAGCTGTACACGTCATCGTTGGAGCCACACGCAAGTGTGAGTAACGATCCAAGAGCGAGTCTTATCCGACATTTTTCCGATGATATCCCGGACGTCAGTCTGAGCGAGATTAGAATTGCTCTCCAGCACCTTAAAAACGGCAAGGCCCCAGGCGAGGATGGAATTACAGCGGAGCTTCTGAAAGCGGGTGGAAAACCGATACTTGAAGTCCTTCAGAAGTTCTTTAATTCCGTCCTCCATGGTGGCATTACACCGGAGGCGTGGAGCAGAAGTGCGGTGGTCTTGTTCTTCAAGAAAGGCGACAACGCTCTCTTGCAGAACTACAGACCGATTTCCCTTCTGAGCCGCGTCTACGTGCTGTTTTCGAGAGTCATTACGAATCGTCTCGCGCGCAGACTTGACGACTTCCAGCCTCCCGAACAAGCCGGTTTCCGAAAAGGCTTTAGCACCATAGACCACATACATACCCTACGGCAAATTGTACAGAAGTCCGAGGAGTACAATTTGCCACTATGTCTGGCGTATGTGGACTATGAGAAAGCCTTTGATTCCGTCGAAATTTGGGCGGTGCTGCAGTCCCTTCAGCGGTGCCAAGTTGACTGTCGGTATATCGAAGTGTTAAAGTGCTTGTACAGTAGGGCTACGATGGCTATCCGAGTACAGAACCTGAGTACGAAACCTATCCAATTGCAGAGAGGTGTAAGACAGGGTGACGTCATATCCCCGAAACTCTTCACCGCTGCATTGGAAGACGTTTTCAAGCTTCTGGACTGTAAAGGATACGGTATCAACATCAATGGCGAGTACATCACTCACCTTCGATTTGCCGACGATATAGTCCTTATGGCAGAATCGCTGGAGGACCTAAGCACTATGCTCAATGACCTCAATAGTGTTTCCCAACGGATAGGTCTTAAGATGAACATGGACAAAACAAAGATCATGTTTAATGTCCATGTCACACCTATGCCGGTAGTTGTTGGGATCACTAAGCTCGAAGTTGTTGACGAGTATGTTTACCTGGGACAAATAGTCAGACTAGGTAAGTCCAACTTCGACCGAGAGGTCAATCGACGGATTCAACTCGGCTGGGCAGCGTTCGGGAAGCTACGACACATCTTCTCGTCAGACATACCTCAAAACCTTAAAATGAAATTGTACAACCTGTGCGTGTTGCCAGTGATGACTTACGAAACTGAGACGTGGTCCTTCACTGCTGGCCGTATGAGGAAGCTCAAGGTCGCTCAGCGAGCTATGAAGAGGGCTATGCTCGGAGTTTCTCTGCGTGATAAACTCAGAAATGAGGATATCCGCAGTAGAACCAGAGTGACCGACATAGCCCAACGGATTAGTAAGCTGAAGTGGCAATGGGCCGGCCAAATAGCTCGAAGAACCGACAACCGATGGGGAAGAAAGGTTCTCGAGTGGCAGCCTCGTACCGGCAAGCGAAGTGTAGGGCGTCCCCCCACTAGATGGAGTGACGACCTGGTAAGATATGCAGGAAGTCGATGGATGCAGGTGGCTCAGGACCGTGCTTTGTGGCATTCTTTGGGGGAGGCCTATGTTCAGCAGTGGACTTGTGAAGGGCTGTAATGATGATGATGATGATGATCTATAAAGTAAAATTAAGCTATCCTGATGTATTTCTGAGATCAAAATCGAGATCCTCTGTTGTAATTCTCCGACATATCTATAAAGTGAAGTTGACTTTTTCCTTTTACAACAAATATAAAAATGCGACAAGTAGTTTTGACAGTCCTATATTAATGTTAACCTAACAATACCTTACGAATTCTGAAGAGAACAACACAGGTAAATATCTGCAGTTGCAAGGTTAGGACTATACGGTGGATGGATTAACACTTCCAAACCAAGCTCCTTCAATTTTTGCTAAGTGGCCAAAGATGTGTGTGGTCTGGCGTTATCATGATGAAAGACCACTCTTTTTTGTTGATCAATTCCAGTCGTTTTTTCTCAATTTCTTGCTTGAGTTTTCTTTATAGGAGAGGGGGCAAACAAGCATGCGGCTCACCTGATGGTAAGTGACTACCGTCGCCCAAAAACAACTGCAACACCAGGGAGGGAGTTGCAGATGCGTTGCCGGCCTTTTAAAAATGAGTACGCTCTTTTCTTGAAGGTCCCTAAATCGTATCAGTCCGGAAAAATCGCTGATGGTAATCGATTCAACAAGGAATTCGTGCGAGGAAGGAATTATCTTCTAAATCGCACAGTGGTGGACCGCCAATCATCCAGATGGTGTGGATGGTAGCGAGAGTTCTGCCGCGATGTGCGTTCGTGAAATTTGGCGGCTGGGATTAATCCGAACAATTCCTCAGACCACTCCCCATTGTAGATGCGAAAGAAAATGCAAAGGGATGCAACATCTCTTCGCAGTGCCAATGAATCGAGCCGATCGGAAAGGGCTCGGTCGTCGACGATTCGAGCCGCTCTGCGCTGGATGCGGTCAAGTAGAAGGAGCTGGCACTGGGGAGCCCCTGCCCAGAGATTTGAACAGTATTCCATGTGAGGCCAAACCTGCGCCTAGTAAAGTTGCAGGCGATGTGCCGGCATGAAATACTGTCCCGCTCTGCTGAGCACGCCAAGTTTTGAGAGGCCAATTTGGCCTTCTCTTCCAAGTGACCACGAAACTGCACGTCACTCGATATGTTGACGCCAAGGATTCCGATACTGGCTGAGGCAACTAGGGGAGTGCCCTGAAACTGAGGAGATACGACAAAGGGGTTCTTTTTAGCGGTAAACGCGCAAACTTGTGTCTTCTGAGGATTAAACTGGACTAGATTTAGTCGCCCACAGTCCGAGAGTTTGTCCAGCAAAGACTCGACTTCAGACACAAGTTTGTTCTGGTATTCGGCGAAGTTTTCCCGATAAATATTGGCACGGCCGGTGCATAGAGCATCACGAGTGCTCTCATCCGCATAGCAAAGAATGTTACCAGTTAGCAACATATCATTGATATGCAGATGAAACAGCGTTGGTGATAGCATACAGCCTTGTGGAACACCAGCGTTAATAGGCTTGTAGTCAGAACATGCACCGTCTACAACGACCTTGATGATCCCTTCTGCAAGGAAGCTGGTGATCTAATTGCACAATTTATCGGGAAGCCCATAGGAAGGGAGCTTCGAAAGAAGCGCCTTGTGCCAAACCCGATCGAAGGCCTTCGCAATATCCATTAATTAATCTCATTAATTGTTGGCGGTAGAGAACTGAATCGATGGTTTTACCCGACGGTAAAAGTTCGTAATAAACGATGCCCTTCCAAACCCACCATAAACACAGCATCACCTTATTGCGTGTTAATACGGGTTTCGCTACTGTCTGTGGAGTTTAACTACTCTTTGACCATGATATTTTTCGCACTTTCTTGTCATAGGTGATTCAATTTTCTTCACCAGTGATTAGTCTTTCCAAAAATGGTCCGGTTTCATTACGTTTCAATAGAGAATCGCAAATGAGTACACGATTCATTAGGTTTCTTTCAATGATCTTTCAGTTAGTGTGGTACCCAAATATCCTTCAAACGGGTAAAAAAACTATTTTGTGGTCAATCCTGAATTCCACAGCTATTTTGTATCTACAAATATGCCGAACTTGCTCCACTTTTTTTAAAATGGCATCGACATTTTAATATCAAAATTCCCGGATCGAAAACGCTTGAACGAACTTTGTGCTACTCTTATTGACACTGCATTAGGTCCATAAACGTCATCAATATTATTTGCGGCTTGATTCGCAATTTGCCCTTTTTTGTTATAAAACTTGAAAATGTATAAAATTTTTTACGTTAGATTCAATAATTTTGAACAAAAAACAACAACAACAACCACGATCTCACAGAAAACCAGTTTCGCTTGGTGAGTGCAGGTGCTTTTTACTGGAAATGAGGCATTCCATCTTCCTCACGGGTGACAACGCATCTACATTTTGATTTGTAATAGAGGATAGATGTAGATGTCTATGGGCCGCAGCAAGCACTTACGATCAGGTGGACTGTGTGCTCGTTTGTCACCCTTATCCTATAAAAAAAATGAAAATGGCGGGAAAGAGTTTTTTTACTTTTTACTTTTATTTTTCTTAATTTCCTATAATATGTATTGATATTAAAACAAGCCAGATACAAACAGTACAACTAAAGACATTTTTCTTCAATATTATACAAACAAAATACGACGAAACTTTTTCTCTGACTTATTAATTGATTCATTAATTCATTGATTACAGCCTATATAAAGTCGACTGCAGAACAAAGGCCTCTGCCATAGATTGCTTTATTGTATGATTATGTCTATAGCTATCACTATTGTCTATTGGGTTGGAAACCTCTGTTTTTTTTGGTATTTTCGGTTTATACCAGGAAGACGCTTTTGTCGCCTTTTATGACACTTACGGGAAAATATTTTGATGTTTTATTAAAAATAAAGGTGACAAACGAGCACACATTCCACTTGATAGTAAGTGGATACTGTGGCCCGTAGATTTCTATAACTATCCTCAAAAATAAACTTAAGTTTTAAAAAAATTACGAAGTTAAGAAGTTTGAATCATAAAGCCAATAAATCAGCGGAAAATCTTTTTTAAGTCAAAACTGTCAAGGCAACATATTCATGACTTTTGCAGATTATTAATTTAATTTAAGTTTACGAAGAATTTTTCAAAGTCGACAACAAAAATCTCCTTTGAAAATTTTTTGTCAGAGTTCAGAAGAACTTCTTCGGATAGATAAATAGTACTTTCTGAGCGAAAATTTAAGGAAAAATTGCTTATATTTATACCTTAAGTATAATTTGAAATTGCTGTATTATTTTTAATACTTTATCTTATTTATGTGATAGAGCCTCCCTGCAGCTTTATATAGCTGTAGCATGAATGGGTCGGCTCGACCAGTTCCCACGAATACTAGCGCAAAACACCAGAATAAAGTTGCTGTGTTTCGTATGTGGGGCAGTGCACGCAATTGAAGGGAGTCCGAGAGGTACTCTTAAAACTATGTAAGACACATTATTTTGTTTTATTACGAGGATTTTAGTTGATTAATTTTCAACATCCTTAATTCCATTGATGTTGGCTGGAATCAAACCTAGTTTGCGGAAGACCAGAGCTACCAAGTCATTAACAACAAGCCGTTAATATTGTCATTGCGTGAAATTTCCCCAGCAATTTGCTATACGTCTTAGTAATACCTTGCCTAAATTGCCGCGAAAATTATTAGTAACAGGCAAATATACCGTGAACCCCGTAAATGTTTTACTAACGCGGCTGTAATACAATTTCCCGGCATGTTACAACCGCCACACTAATATTGTTTGGGCTTTCGGCGTTAGCATGATACAATTATTTTCTAAATTACCACGTGTAAAGGTGGGCTGTGTCTATAAAAACTTGGAAAAACTGAGACTAGTTTTCTTACTATTGAATTTACGGAAGACTTTATAAGTTGATAAAAATTATTTGGCCTACATCCGCTCAATGAAAGAAAATAAAACGTCTTACCTAGTTTCAAGAGCATCTCCCGCCCTCCCTTAATTACGGGCACTATTTCCGTCACCACTAATCATAGCACCACATCTTCCAACTCCACTACACTGGGGAAAATATACCACCGATGAAAATACGACACATGTCTCGCCTTTACACGAGGCATCTTCAGTTGAAATAGTCACTGCGGTAGCTGACCGTAAAGTGAGAGGCGAGCAGACATTTGATATTTATACAACTCAAAAAAGGCGACAGAGGAAACTGAAACAGCAGAGCAGCATTTTCCTAATAACATAAATAAAACTGCAATTGCCAACCAATGGATGCCAATTGTATATTGTTACTCTGCCAGTACACAGCATGTGAAAGAAATAATATTTTGTTTTTCTGATTTGACAACCTCCTTATTTGAAGTCGGTAACATAATTCCTACTTGATTATTTAAATCAAAAACGTGAGAACACTGTTATTTTCAAATCAATAATTTGGTGATAATTTAAACTTGATTAACTTGACGTGAGAAAAAGTTTTAACGAGTTTCAGCAAACATTTTTCAAACTCGTAAATAAACTCCTGTGTGTTGCCAGGACAAACGTCAAAGCTTGCCTTTTAGAGGAATATTATTTGACCTATGTTATTGACAATTTCAGTTAGATTTTATACGTGGAAGAGCCATGCTGCAGCTATATAAGTAGTATAGTTGTAGCACGTACGGGTCGGTTCGACCGGGGAAGTACCACGCTCTCACAGAGTATCAGCGTACAATAGCATCATAACGCTACTGCGTTTCGTATATTGAGTGTAGACAACCGAAGACCCCTTTTACTGGAAACGAAGCATTCTATCTTAGTCCTATACGGGTGTCCACGCATCTGCATTTTAATTCGTAATTGAGAATGGATGAAGACGTTTATGGGCCACAGCAACTACTCACCATCAGGAAGACTGCGTGTTAGTTTGTCACATACATCCTATAAAAAAGATAAAAGTGAACCTTACCTAGAATATCTCATTTCCAGAGAAATAGTGATCTTGATATTTACTTGCACTTGTTTAATTTCATTTAACCATTGGATGAATATCTAATACTATTGACCTCTAATCACGTTTGCCTTAAAACTTGAAATTGTATAACCAGTGCGTGTTGCCACTACTGGCCACGTAAGGAAGCTTAAGGTCTCTGCTCGCAGAGGGCTATGTTTGAATTATTTTTTGGCAGATGGGCTTCTTAATAGGGATATCCGCGAAAGAGCCAGAGTAACAAGCATAGGCAATCCATCTTGTCATGTTATTTTTAAGACATATCCGTTAGGAGACACTATTAAGTCATCGAGCATAGCGCTGAGTTCATCCAGTGAATCTTTCATATTTTTTATTTTATTTTATTTTTAATGACTAAAGTTCCCGCCATTGATGTCAATACCGTTTCCTTTACAATTTCAAGATAGAGTAAATAAAAAGCTGAAGGTACTCCCGGTTAACTTTGAGATCAGGAAGTCTATCACCTTAGAAGCCCGTGACCAGGGGTGCTACAAAGCACCTAAAATGTTATTACTTAAAAATAAGTAAAATTAAACGCGATAAAGTCCGTATAAAAGGTTTTATTCAAAGCTATTGTAATAACTAAAATAAAAAATAATATTGGCATTATAATTTTAGGACGAATTGGACGGCTCGACCGGGGAAGTACCACGCTCTCACAGAATATCAGCGTAAAATAGCAGCTTAACACTGCTTTATTTCGTATGGTGAGTGTAGAAAACCAGAGACCTTTTTTTACTGGAAAATAGGCATTCCATCTCAGTCCTCATGGATGACAACGCATCTGTATTTTGATTTGCAAACGAGGATAGATCTATGTAGATGTTCATGAGCTACATCAACTACTTATCATCAGCTGGACTGCGTTCTCGTTTGTCACCCTATTATATAAAAAAGTTACATTTATTTGCGATTTTATTTCTCTATGCAGTTTCATTTTAGCCTTTTTAGTGATTCCCACTCAGAAAAATTAAGATAGTGACAGGCAGAGATTGATTAGTGTCTCCATCACGTAAATCGGGGTACGTACAATGATGGTAATTGGTCGCAGTGACCCATAGACATCTATATTTATCCTCAATAAAGAATCAAAATACAGATGAGTTGTCACCTGTGAGGACTAAAATGGAATGCCGCTTTTCCAATAAAAAGAATCTCCGGTTCTCTACACCCACCATACGTAACAGAGCAGTGTTAAGTTGCTATTTTACGCTGGAATGGTGTAAAAACGTGGTCCCCGGTCGAGCCGACCCATTCGTGCTACAATTATACTACTAATATAGTTGCAGCATAAATCAACCACATCTAAAATTAATTAATATATTAAATAATATATATATATATATATATATATATATATATATATATTATCGCCAAGTGTCACAATCCTTACATACCTCTTTCGCTTCTTTCAGATTCATTAACTTCTTCATACATGCACGTCTAGGTATCAGAGTACTCTTGACCCTCCCCTCTTCGAGCAATTTGCTCACATGGTCTTCGAAAGTTAGTCTCGGTCTACCTTGACACTTTTTAATATTAACTTTCGCGCTATATATTTTCTTCACCATTCGGTCTTAACTCATTCGCTCAACGTGCCCAAACCATCGAAGCACGCCCTTATCAATTTTTGTGATAAGGTCATCTTTCAAACCTGTCATATTGCGAATCTCTTCGTTTCTCTTTCGGTCGGCCATGATAACGCCGCACATTTTACGAAGAGATCGCATCTTCACTGCATTCAACTTGCTTTTATGCTTCTTCTGGCATACCCAGGTTTCGCTGCCATATAACAAAGTCGGTACCAACACTGCGTTATGTATTGCAAGGCGTGCACTTTTCACTACGCCTTGCCTTTTGACAAACGCAGTCAGGGCACCATTGACTTTGTTTCCGGCAGCGACACGCCTGTCCACATATAAATTACATCTTCCATCCCGGCTAAAAGTACTCCCCAAGTATACAATTTCATTTACCTGTTCTAGACATTCCTGATTTACCCATATTTCACACTTCGTTCTTTCCTCTTCCTCCTCTTTCATACACGTGACTTATGCCTGCAGTTCTGTCTCTGATTGTGCAATAAACACTGCATCATTAGCATACAGCAGACAATTTACTTTTATGTCACCCAATTTCACACCCAAACAGCTATCATTCAGCTTCTGTAAACAGCTGTCGAGATAGAGTATGAACAGCCAGGAAGACATGACACAACCCTGTTTTACGCCCGTTTGGACGCTAAACATAGGTGACAGGTCATTCCCTACCCGCACACAGGCTTTACAGTCACAGTAAAGTGACTGCACAGCCCTTAGCAATCGACCATCCACACCATACCCCGGCAACAGTTCCCACATTTTCTTCCTTACAACCTTATCAAATGCTTTCTCAAGATCCACAAAAGCACAGAAAATCTTCTGGTTAGCAGCCAGAAGTTTTTCCGTGATCATGCGGAGAGAAAACACTTGATCCGTGCATCCTCTTTCAGGTCTAAATCCGCATTGTGCCTCCCATAGAAATCTTTCCGATTTCTCTTGCATACTACGTGTCAAAACCTTTGAGTAAGCTTTACTTGCTAAACTGGTCAAGCTGATCGCCCGATAGCAC
Source organism: Parnassius glacialis (assembly GCA_033319125.1). Classification (NCBI taxonomy): domain Eukaryota; kingdom Metazoa; phylum Arthropoda; class Insecta; order Lepidoptera; family Papilionidae; genus Parnassius; species Parnassius glacialis. Next base: position 38,091,499 of record JAVANC010000003.1, on the reverse strand, counting down.
CCGCAGTCAAAATGTGATTCTTTACCTTTATATAAAGGCACAATGACTGCGGATCGCCAATCATCCGGGACATCCCCCGTCCGCCAGCATAAATTGCACAGCAGATGAAAGCTGTCCCATACGCGAGGCCCACCATATTTGACCATTTTAACAGTAACTCTGTCTAGTCCCGGAGCCTTACCACATTTCAAACTTCGAATCGCACGTTCAATCTCTTTCATACTGATGACCTCAGTATCATCGAGGTCCGGGTCTGGCGTACCAGTCACGGTGTCATCCCCGGATCCCTCACTGAGATCATCACATTTCTCTATAAAATTAGCTCCATCGCTGCATGACGACCGATTTTTCTGTGAGGACGTCATTAGTTCTTGAAATCACTTTGTTCATTATTAAGGCCGTCGCACCACTTCGGGTCTTTCCAACCTCTTTCCAGAAGAGTTTGGAGTTCTCCTTAAAGTTGTGCGACAACCTTTTATCCGCTTCTATTCTACACCTTTCACCACTTCCTCAATCAATGCTTTCGTGTGAACTTTCTGCAGCTTATATCTTTCTTTCATCTTTTCTCTCATATCCTTATCATGACTAGAGGCCAAGTAGTCCAACCATGCTTTCTTCTTCTTTTTACAGCTTCTTTCACTTCATCATTCCACCATGCATCTCTTCTTTTACTACTGCCTCTTTTTATCGTTCCACACACTTCTTCTGCTGCACTTACTATTCCATCCCAAAGGTTCTGCCATGTTCTTCCCACACATTCTTTACTGCCATCGATGATGTCAAGCTTTTCGGCTACTCTCGCATGATATTTGTCCCTAGTATTCGCTTCCTGAAGCTTCCAGCTTCAGATGCGACACACCGACTGTGGTTCTGTTACTGCTGTCCGGTAGCGCCAACCCGCGAACAGACCCCTAAATCTAGTAATCACTAGATAGTGATCCGTTTCCAGGTCAGCACCCCTGAACACTCGCGTATCCATCACCTGTTTTTGCAGTCGGTCATCCACCACGAACAAATCGATCATACTTCTCTTATTCTTTCTTTCTCTGGTACACATCCAAAATCCATATTTTCTTGTGATTGAACATAGTGTTTGTCACAAGAAGACCCTTTTCCTTGCATACCGCCCGTATAAGCTTGCCAGCATCATTAACCCTTTTATCGTCAAACTTTCCAAGCACCGACTCGTACCCTGGTCAAGCGGTACTATACTATCCATTCAAATCACCACATACAACAATTATTTCGTTTCCCCTAGCCAAATCTAGAACTTCTCTTATATTCTCCCAAAACTCCTCCAGCTCAGCCCTGGATGACGAAGCTACCGCACATAAACAGCCAAAAGGAATAACTTCGTCAGTACCAATTTAGAGGGAACCCAGAAAAGTCTTGAGTTCACAACCTTATATTCAGTCATAACATCGACCAACCGAGACGACAGCAGCACCCCCACTCCCTGGCAGGCGCTCTCGCTCTCCGGGACTCCGGACCATAGAGCTTACGCCCCGCCAGGGAGCTCTTCAGTACCACTGCCCTTCCGTTTGGTCTCCGACATACACACGACATCTAATTCTCTTTCTTTCATTATTTCGATCAACTCATTCGTCTTATCTCTCATGCCTCCTCTAAAATTCCACGTGCCAACTCTGCACTCTGTCCTCCACCTTCCGCCGTGTCGAGCTGTGCGTGACGGGTGGCGGTCCCCATCGCCGCTTTGCGCGCTGCATTCCACACCAACGGGGACGAGCTGGTGTGCGTCGCCTTGGGAAGACGCCCTAACCCTCGTTGGCATGGGTGCACAGCTGTGTAGAATTGCAGCCCGAAAAGGGCTGGCAGGGGTCGCGACGAGCACGCTTCTACAATGACCCCCTAACAACTATTATTTACATATATATATATATATATATATATATATATATATATATATATATATATATATATAACATATATTATATATAATTGATTCTACCTTGAGTTGGAAAGACCAAGCAACGACCGTTAGCCAGAAAGTTACCAGCACCTTGCGTTCTCTCTATCGCCTAAAAAAATTTCTACCATCTGCAATCAAAGCAATGCTTGTACAAAGTTTAATTTTTCCCTAATCGTTAATGGGGATGTGTGTTATTTCGACCTGAATGCAGATCTTCTTAATTAATATGACCGTCTTCTGAATAACTGCATTCGATTCATTTTCAATCTTCGAAAGTATGACCATGTATCCACGTATCGATCTCAATTAAAATGGTTACCTATTTGTCAACGCCGTAGTTTGCGTGCACTCACCACCCTTAATTCTATCCTGATGTCTCCAACTTCCCCTTCCTACTTATCTCCTTACTTTCAGTTGCTTAGCGCTAGTCATGAGAGAAACCTCCGCTCTACGAACAACCTTCTTCTCCTGTGTCCCTCCCATAGCTCTGGACTTGTTCATTCTTATTTCTACATTCAATCTATTCTTCTTTGGAACGCACTACCTCTCGAAATCAGGACGGCTAGCAATCTTTACGCGTTCAAGATGAAGGTTCGGGAATACTTAATTAATAAATTGGCAGAGTCATCATAGTAGCAGTTTATATATATTTTATATATGGATATGTATATATATATTGTTATTATGTATATATATATATATATATATATATATATATATGTATGCATGTATGTATGTATTATATTTTTATTACCATTTATAACATAATATGTATTTTATTTTCATGCTAAAATTGCTTTTTTGTTATTTTAGTTTAGTATTAATATATTAACTTTTTATTACACCTACTTCATTCAATCTCTGCATCATCCCAAGGTAGCCTGGTAGAGAATGCCTTAGGCATTAAGTCCGCCTATATACCACATGTGTATATGACGTTTTAAATAAATAAATATTTATGCCGTGTAGTGGGGGTTAAAAATATCCACTACCCCATATCTTCCGTGGGCGACAAAGGGAAACAGGCAGGTAATGGGCAGCGGCATCTTCCTGATAACAGAAAATTATAACAAAAAAAAAACTGCGGTCGCCAACCCGCTCGCCAAGCTTGGCTACTATGGCAAATACCCTCCATAACAAAAGTTACAAAAAGACGGCCCCCAGTCCCCGACGGCCCCGCCAATCCTGGCTACGTTGGCGACCATGGTAACGGCGGGGCAGGGGGTGCTAAGAACCTCCGGTGGAGGTTCGGTTACCACCTAAGACGTCTCGACCTGGCAACATACAACGCACGCACACTGAGGTCTGACGAGAAGATCGTGGAGCTAAAAGAAGAGATAGACAAGTTTCGCTGGCATATTATAGGATTATTCGAGGTCCAAAAAGAGGGGAAGGAGACGGTAACCTTCGAATCCGGCAACTTGCTCTATCACCGGGAGGGCGACCATCTGTCCCAAGGAGGTTTTGGAATTATCGTCCACCAGTTTCTCGTTAACAATGTTGTAAAGATTGGGAGTGTGTCGACGAGGGTTGCATACTTTATACTCAGAATCACCAAACGGTATTTGCTGACGGTCATACAGGTTTACGCACCAACCTCGGCATATCCCGACGAGGACGTGGAGGAAATGTATGAGGGTATCTCTAGAGCTAAGCATTCTTCAAAAACCCACTATACGGTGTTAATGGGAGACTTCAGTGCAAAACTAGGCACAAGAGAGAACGGTGAGCTGAAAGTAGGAAAATTCGGAATAGGGCAATGGAACCCAAGGGGTCAGCAGCTGGCCGATTTCATGAAGAAAGTGAAACTGTTTATGATAAACTCTTTCTTCCAGAAGCGGCCCCACAGGAAGTAGACCTGGTCGAGCCCTGACGGATCGACAAAAATGCGATTGACTAAATTATGACGACCAGAAGACAACTGTTCAGTGATGTGTCCGTGATTGCGAGGGCGAAAACTGGTAGCGATCACCGAATGGTCAGAGGCACACTGAACCTAAACGTTAAGTTGGGGAAGTCTCGTCTAATGAAGTCAACGCTCCGTCCCTTCGTGCTCTGTTCCAGAGTCACGAAACCTTTCGGCTCGAGCTACAAAACCGTTTTCAGTGCCTAGAAGACTGCAATAAAGTGGACGATATGAACGACAAGCTCGTGGAAACTGTCCATGCGGTCTGAACTAAGTTTTGCAAGACCCGCCGCAGAAGAACACAAAAACTCTCCGATCACACTCTTAATCTCATGGCTGTTAGTCTGGAGATGAAGCTATATTCTTCAACAGATTTGACAGCATACAGGCATTTGAACAGACAGATCTCCAAATGCATGCGGCAGGACTCACGCAACTTCAATACAGCTTGTATTGAAGAAGCGATCGAGCGGAACCAAGGCTCCAAATTATTTACCAGAGATCTGTCTGCCAGAAAGAGCCAACTGTCAAAACTAAAGACCAGCACCATCGTTTCCGAGACACCTGAGATTTTGAGTGAGATTGAGAGGTTTTATGGGCAGCTATACACTTAATCGTTGGAGCCACACGAAAGTGTGAGTAACGATCCAAGAGCGAGTCTTATCCGACACTATTCCGAAGATATCTCGGACATCAGTCTGAGCAAGATTAGAATGGTTGTCCAGCACCTTAAAAACGGCAAGTCCCTGGACGAGGGTCGAATTACAGCGGAGCTTTTGAAAACAGGTGGAAAACCGGTACTTAAAATCCTTCAGAAGCTCTTTATTTCCGTCCTTCATGGTGGCACTACCCTGGAGGCGTGGAGCAGAATTGCTGTGGTTTATTCTTCAAGAAAGGCGACAACGCTCTCTTGAAGAACTACAGACCAATTTCCCTTCTGAGCCGCGTCTACGTGCTGTTTTCGAGAGTCATTACGAATCGTCTCGCACCCAGACTTGACGACTTCCAGCCTCCCGAACAAGCCGGTTTTCGAATAGGCTTTAGCACCATGGACCACATACACACCCTAAGGCAAATTGTACTGCTCGAACTTTTGTACTATGAGAAAGCCTTTGCACTATGTCTGGCGTATGTGGACTATGAGAAAGCCTTCGATTCCGTCGAAATTTGGGCGGTGCTGCAGTCCCTTCAGCGGTGCCAAGTTGACTGTCGGTATATCGAAGTGCTGAAGTGTTTGTACAGTAGAGCCGCGATGGCTATTCGAGTACAGAATCAGAGTACGAAACCTATCCAATTGCAGAGAGGTG
>JAVANC010000003.1:38024298-38086256 GCA_033319125.1 Parnassius glacialis | reverse complement strand
GCCTATGTGCAGCAGTGGAATTATGAAAGGTTGTAATGACGATATATTTAATAAAAAATAATAAATCTGTATTAACGAATTACTTTATTATCAGAAAGAGACCTTGGCCCCGTTAAATAGCGATATACACACATACATAAACTATCACGCCTGTTACCATAAAGTATAGGACTTCCATTTATAATTCTGAATCACCTCTTTTGCTTCTTCCACATTTATTTATCTACTGATATTATACATGCTTATTCGTTAAAGTTACTCTTAATTTTGACCGTCTTCAATACACTAACAAGTGGATATATTTGTGGTAAAGAGCCATCTCATTTTTTCCAAATACAGATGTAACAAAAAATAAAATAGAAGAATAAATTTGGCAACAAATAATCACTTAATTAACTTTACCAACCTATTCAAAATAGAAAAAATCCATATAAAATACAAAGAAAGAATAGACAAAAATATTTGTAGGCTTGTAACAAATTAGAAAAAATATTTCACGTTGTGTGTCGTAAGAAACGAATATCGCAAAACCAAGAAAATTTAATGACGCCGGATAGATAGCGGCATCACTGTTCGTTAACACCAGACGTAAATACCGAGGCCACCGAAAGTGAGCAGTTGCAAGACATACCAGATGTCACCCATAACCCATACATGTAAATAAAACAGCTAGCCCATTTGCTCTGCGTGATGATAAGGTGACCCATGACAAGCAATGAAGAATCACATGATAAAGAATAACAATAATGAAATTAAAAAGTTACAAAAGAATTTTGATTCCGCCTACACCTTACCAATTAGCGAATTGGAGGTACTAAATATCGAGCTGATTAAGATGAAGATTAATTGAAATTGCCCTTGCAACATCCACTACCTAGGAATCCGTCAAGCTAAGTGCCACCCCCTTATCTATTTCAACCGCCAAGCAATTGGTAGGAACTTATTTTCAGAGGTCAATCCTAGTGTGAAGAGTTCGAAAAATCAAGCTAGCTTGTAACGTTTACAGATAACATAATGTTAATGGGTAAAAATATGAGTGTATTGTTTAATTGAATTGAGCTTATTCTACTTAAAGTTCATATCTTTAAATTGACCGAGTACCGAGATATTTAGGGATGGTATTTGGGGCACTCCTTTTAACTTTGATAGCATTAAAATAGAAACCAGAGGACGGTAATTTTGTAATTGATCTTCGACTAATCTTGTATAGTTTACCTCAAAGAACAATCCTTGGACCCAGTTTATTTCAAATTTATAAGAATTCATTAAAATATCAAAAGTCTTTTCATAAACTGCCTCGAAGGGGATATTTGCCGTGGTTGCCACGTTTTCGGCAACGGATTTTTTATGTTTTTGATTCGTATTCAGAAAGATGCTGGTGCCCTAATTATGTATTATTTACCTTTTTGCCTGTTATTACACCTACGGGAGGATATGGGGTGGTGAATTCTCTTAAACTACCACTACATGGCCAATTTATATGAATTAGAAGTTGTTTGCCTTCATTATAATTAATTGTAGAATAGCTAAAAACTTTCTTTAGAAAAGGAACTTAGTAGAATTACGAATCAAATAAAATATAATTTACTTACAATTAACCTAAACCTTGATCAAAAAACATCCCAGAATTAGGAGAAGGACGTTGCCCAGCATCGCGACGTATAATGGCTGCAACTTTAATTTAAAAGCTAGAAAACACTAAATATCTAACCTTTATTAAAGTGAATTGCATACATCCTTTTTACTTACTAATCAAAGCTCTACCTACGGATCATTAACGTATTCTGAAGAATAGTGATAACAGTATATAATATTTTAGTATCTATATAGACTCTTATACTATCTGAAAGGAATACTCCGAGATACTTACTACAAGGATTCCTTTTCTTTTTCAAGCTACTAAGATCTTCTATATTGAGATACATATATATATATATATATATATATATATATATATATATATATATATATATAAAAATAAAATTACAGTAGATGTATTTATATAATTATACATGTACTACTGTAATATAATAATTTGCCCGCTAGCACGTCTTGTCGTATTAATTTCATTTAACCTGAACTTTATTGAATTAAGTTTTCTATTAAAAAAAAAATCAGTGTAAAACGAAATCGACAAATACAAATTACTGTTCGCAAAACCTGAAATGATACAGCGTGCATATTCATGATTGACCAATCTTATATAAAAGCTCGCACAAATCAAACTGCTACTATTCGAGAGGTTCATTCATTCTATTTTAGTCCTCACGGCTGACAACGCTTCTGCATTTTAATTCGCAAACAAGATACATGTAAATGTCTATGGGCTACAGCAACCACTTACGATCAAGTGGACAGTGTGCTCGTTTGTCACCTTTATTCCATAAAAAAGCTCAAGGTCCCTCAGCGAGTTAAGAGCTATACTCGGTGTTTCCCTGCATGATAGACTTCTAACTGACATAGTCCAACTGATTGGTAACCTGAATTAACAACGAGCCGGCCATATACCTTGAACCGACAACCGATGGGCAAGAAAGGTTATCGAGTAGCTGCCTCGCACTGGTAGGTGAAATGTAGAGAGATAGATGGAGTGACGACCTGGTAAGAGATGTAGAAAGTCGATAAATGCAGGTGGATAGCTTAAGGCTTAAGCGAGAATATATCACCTTGAACTTATCTTTAAAAGTGCCGTTGTATTTTAAATCCGTCTACTAAGCGTGACAATTAATACAAATCCTTCCTACAGCTGAAGAAGCATATTGTTAACAGTGGAATTTTACGTGCAAATGAAGGAAATTTTATCATTTTTGCGCAATCAAAAATTAGACACCCCATGCAACAAAGTCTAAAAGATTAAGATAAACATTTGATTTGACTTCGCATAAACTTCCCTAACACGAACTGAAAGTGACAGAGGTGTGGTGGCCGCAAGTTCGGCAAATATTTTTCTTTAATAGCAAAGTTTATCTTACGATTTTGACGGAAAGTTCATTTATGAGTTCCGCAAAATATTTTCCAGAAACTCATTTAATGTTTCCACCGACATTAAGCTAAGCGAAATTAGTTCAAGGGTTCTTTGGTAAAAGCGAAATTTAAGATAGTACTAGAGATTATCGGGTATCAGTGTAGCTTCAAAGGAATAGGGAAAAGGCTTTTGCAATTTACCATATTGGGCTTCAAAACCTCTCAAAGTCAGATGGGATTGTAGGCAAGTACTGGCGTATAATCTATACAAATAAATAAAATTGAAGTGTCTGTTTGTAACATCAAAATAACAGCTTTTTCTTAAATGCATATGAAAAAATATACGGTACTAATAAGGAAAAGAAACTATTTTTTACATTTTTGTTTGTCTGTCTGTCTGTATGTTTTTTTCGGCTAATCTAATTTATTGTGTTTTTATAACATGTTTAAGTTATCTAATTAACTTTTATTGGCTGGAAATAAAATAAATATATGTGTACACCACACTGTGCTAGAATGCAAGATACCTAATGTAAATTTTAATAACACTTAACTCACTGTATTCACAAATAAATAAATGAATTTTATCCTTTAGAAAGAATTTAGATGTTTACTTATCAAAAGCCAGTGGCTGAGTAGAAGGAAGTTGAGCTTAAGCTGAAGTGACAAACTAAATCACAGTTAGTCTGATGGTAAATTGCTGCTGCAGTCCATGTACAGATGCAGTAAACTTTAAATAAAGATAGCTATAGATCTACTGTTATACTCTTTAGACCAAAACATAGTGCAAGCAGAGCAAATAGGAAAATTAGGAAAGGTAGATAAGCATAAAATTTCGACCACCTTGAATGCGATATTGAAAATGAATCTCAATAAGAGTACCCTTAACCGACTAGCGTTGTTTGTTGCGATTGTTGTATGCGTAGATAGTGAGAGAGGTGTATCAGGAACCAGCAAAAGCGGTATAAGAGTTCATTCATGTAATATTAAAAAAAGATACCCTCACAGTCGAAGTTTCCCCTGTATTTAATAGGCAGTTTACCTTAACTAATTGCACAAGGACAAATATCCAGACCCGAAACGATTATTTGTAGATCATGCAAATGATAGTACTTTGAGGGATTCGAAAGCGAGATACTTTAGCGCTACGACAACACCGTCAATGATTTGTCCGTCATAAAAACTTTAATTTGTTCCCCGTGTCTACTAGTTGTCTTTTACTTTACTTTTGCTCTTCCACTGTAGGGAGGATTTGCTTTAATTGACACGTTTGGCAAGCGGTTTGACGATCCAAAAGCTGGCTCTTACCTTTCTTACCTTTAATAATGCTTCTCCCAGGTGATGTATTCTTATACAAAGTGTATACTTATATAAAGGCCGTGTTTTGTTTTATAATGACTTGACTTTACTTAACATGACTAAACTGGAGATTGTGAAACACTGTCCTCGTTATCAGGAATTTTTACTAAATTTTTATTTGTTCATTTTGATAAAAACTACTTTTTATCAAAATGCCTAAAACATAAAAGAAATAAAAAAGTTAATTACTTTTACTTTTACTAACTACAAAACACTGCATATAGTATAAATATATTTATAACTTTGACAAAATTTTAACTGTAGAGTAGGTAGAGTAATTAAGTAAATAATGTTTAAAGAGAAATTTAATACTTCATAAATTATTTTTGAACATTTATTATAACTTTAAAAAGGAGTTGGTTGGCATTTACTAGTTTTTAGATTGGTATTTCTTTATTTTATAATGTTTTTATATTATTGAACATTTGTGCTGAATATTTAATAACAATTAGCTATAATTAGCTAGTTCTGTACAAGATAATTTCTAAATATTTTTTATTGTGATATTATTAATATTTCATTAAAAGTAGTTAAGTAATGCTTAGCAATTTAATAAATAAATTGTTTTAATATTCGTAAACAATTTATTGTTAATGATTAAAGACATTGACTGATTGATTATTTCATTCTATCAAGCCTCCCTCTTAGGTTGTCTTACATTAAGGGATATTTGCAAATCGCCATACTTCTCAGGTACAAATCCCATTGTTGTCTCTTACGACACTCACGGGTTTGACATGAAGCAGTACATTCTCATAAGCTACGTAGCGTTTTTTCCAATCTTAGTTGTATGAATTGTTTTTTTTCCTGTAATGAAATTTGCAAATATAAATAAATGGATTGCTGGAATATTAATATTCAATTGTGTATATAATATTAAGTTAAGGTTGGATAATGAAATAGAAATTATTGTTGAAACTTTGCCAGTTACTATCGCCATTACAAATTAATCTGTCGTATTCGCAGAACACTTCTTCAGACTTAATTTACATTATTTATCATTTATCTCTGCTTAGCCTGATGGTTGACTGGTGGTTGACAGTGGTTGATGGATGATGGTTGGTTGATAAGGCCTTAAAGCATTAAGACTACCATAGTATGTGCAATTTTATTTTTTTGTGCGTAAAATTTAAAGAATAAATAAATATACGTTTTCTTATAAATTTTAATATTAGAAAAAAACTTACAGTTCACCTGGTAGTAAGTGGAAACTTATATTAAAATAAAAAAAAATCCCTGGGAATGAGGCGATCGCCACCATGCCGGTTTTCGTAAAACTCATTTAAAATTTGTACAAACAAAAAACAAAATTATTGTAAAGTGAAATATGCTTAAAAAAGTCCCACTGGGTTTCTTGCTGGTTGTTTCCAGAACAGAGGTATTTTCCGAACCAGTGGTAAATAAAAAAAAATTACTTTCAATAAGTATTATGTAATAATCTATAATGAAGAAAAGTTATTCTATTCTATTCTATTGTGAACATGAATAATTTACATTTATAAATATAGAATTTTTCAGTAAGTTGAAGACACTGCCTCTTATTTTTTTTCCTTGGCCACATTTTACAACAAAGGCCGAGAAAATATGCAGGACCTATCTTTCAAAACTTAAGCAAAAATTGTTTAACAAGGGTTATTAACTACTAAAGAGTACATGATTGAGTGAATCGACCCTGAATCGCACCTGGAAATGAGGCGATCCTTAAGATGCTGTTTTTAAATGTTTTCATATTTATTTATATGAAATATTATTTTGTAAATTAATGTTTTATACAAAAGTCCCGCTGGGCTTTTTGCTGGTTCTTCACATGATAGAGGTATTTTTCGAACCAGTGGTAAATTAAGCAATCTTAAATAGCGGAATCCAGCGGGATATTTTAATCGCATAAAAGTATTATAAAGTAATTCTTATTGAAAGTAATTTATATATAAAAAAAAACTCTTATGCCTCTTGCAAAGAATTAAAGTAAATAAAGCTAGAAATGCACACATATTATGATAAGGGCTACGATTCATAAATATGTTTTTTTTTTTTGTAAAACAACGTCAAAATCGTCTGAGATAAATGTTATAAATGGCCGCACAGTGGTAATTTCGGTTTCCTTATACTTTGTTCTATCAGCTACGTAATTCAATCGACCTACTTGTTTTGTGTGCTTATAGCGAAGCAATATTCAACAATTTCTACTTTACGTAACATTTTGTAGTTAAAAGAAGTAATGGTGACAATTAACGTTGTCGTGACGGTATGAGAATATTCACTGGAAAACAAACCAGGAGATGAGCAGCAGACTCTTAAAGACAACTAGAACATGAAAAACTGCGGTTGCCTCACATAAGAAAATATGCCAGCCAAGCGGTGCAAAAATGGCAAATACCTCCCTTATAATAATAACAATTTATTTCAGACTCACATACAGTCTATAATTTTGTTAGTATTTGGTTTAAATATGAATACAAACAATTATTATTTACAATTTTTTCGGCATCCCATAACATGTGCATACGCATCAAGTGCCCTAAGATGGGACAATCAAATTTTTAATGTATTGCCTTCAGAATGCTGTTATAGCTCTCACGAGGTGATACCTTATGAAGTAGTCTTCAGGATGATCTATGTTGAACAGCTGCAAATGACTTAAATAGGCTGTAATAATGAATAATGGGTAAAAAACGAGCACATTTATAACGTGGCAGAGCTATGCTGCAGCTACAGTTGTAGCACGAATGGGTCGGCTCGACCGGGGAAGGACCATGCTCTCACAGAATACCAGCGTAAAATAGCAGCTTAACGCTGCTGTGTTTCGTATGGTGAGTGTAGAGTACCGGAGACCTATTTTACTGGAAAAGAGGCATTCTAACTTAGTCCTCACGGATGACAACGCATCTGCATTTTAATTAATTTCAATTGCAAACGAAGATAAATGTAGATGTCTATGGGCCACAGCAACCAGTTACTACCAGGTGGACTATGTGCTTGTTTGTCACCCTAATTCTATTAAATAAAACATAGTTCACGCGATAGTAAGTAAATGTTGTTCTTCCCAGGACAGAGGTTTTTTTTTTTCGAACCAGTGGTATTATACAGTAAGTATTATTTGTAATCTATATTGAATAAAAAGTTTTTGTTTCTGTTTCTGTTTCTGTGCCTCTAACCATCTACATCTATGATCGACAAAGATTGAAAATATAAATCACCTCTGAGGACTAAGATTGAATTTCCTGTAGCTAAAATAAAAAGGTCACCAGTCTTCGTCATTTCCCAATAAAAATACAGAGGAAATATTTTGCTATTTGACGCTGATGTTCTGCGCAGATATAAAATATACGGCAGGCTAAATGCCGTGATGTCCTCGTAAAACATGCAAGAAGTTTTAAAGGTAAAGACCGGTTTTTGTGGGATTAATTGGAGGAGGCCTATATTCATTAGTTGACTTGGTAGGGCCTGTATGTAGTGATGACGATGGTGGTGGATGTATGATCCATCCTTGGTCGAGCTCACCCATTCATTTTGAAACGCGTAGACTCCTTTCATCACGTAAGTACAATACAATAAAACAATACTCAAGTGACAACACACGTGTAATATTCATTGTTTGAAGTTGGTTACGGGTGACCAAGGTATCACGTTATTTTTATAGAATAATGATGACAACTGAGAACACAGTTCAACTAACGGTAAGTGGATGCTGTGGCTGATATACATGTACATATATCCGCGATTCAAAATCAAAACTAGGATGCGTTGTCACCCCTGAGGACTAGGCTGAAATGTCACGTTTCATTGAAAAGGGACTCCGGTTTCTACACTCACCAAACGACCATATTTATTGTTGGTATTCTGTGAAATTCCCCCACTAGATTGAGTGACGACCTGGTAAGACATGCAGGAAGTCGATGGATGTAGGTGGCTTAGGACTGTGCTTTGTGGCACTCCTTGGGGGAGGCCTATGTTCAGCAGTGGACTTATGAAAGGCTGTAATGATGATGATCATTCTGTGAAAGCGTGGTCCTTATCGGGCCGAGCCGACCCAAAGTTTATTTCAAACTTCGATTTTATACAAAAACAGCGGTCATTACATTAGTAGGAGCTTTGCAAATGGTTCGGTTCGATTGGGGAAGGAACACGCCCGCACAGAGTGCCAGCGTCAATCAGTGCTGCAGTTTCGTATGGTGAATGACGAAAACTAGAACCTATAAGTTTATTAGTATAGTAACATTCTATCTGTCTAAACTAGTAAACAATGATGATGAATTTTTAATTAAATATATTATTTTTTTAAATGTTCTTCATAGAGCTTCAAGGAACATAATATTTTGCAGCTTCCCTTTACCGTTTAAAATCTTTTTTTTAATTGCGTTAAAATTTGGATACACGCATTTTACAAGTATAGCAAATTTCATCACCATCATGTGCATAAATACTAAAATTTCTAACAATACCTTTGTAACTGACAAACGAGGTGGTTTCACAAGTGTTACGTTTTGTCAGCACGGAAGAATAGAACTTCTCTTTTATCATCCGGTTATAGTAATATTTAGAATATTGTTTATCAACGTTCTAGTTTAATCTCAAACTAATATAGGCTTTTAGAAAAATATTATCGTACACTAATTACAGTTTTAAATGTACATCCGATCGTTACACGAATAAAAACCAGTTACCACAAAGTAATTAAACGGATAATAGCCATTAAGCTCTGTGTTGTTGTTACGGTGCACCACCGCTTCCGCGTGCGAGCATTTTAGTCGAAATTAATTGTCTCGTACTCTGTGTAAGTCGCAACAATGTAATTGTACTACGAGAGACTCTTATCGGGAATCATGACATTCTTAATCTGTTATTATTATATATCACTGTTTACTTTAATTATTTTAGATTTATTCTGGTCATATATAAAGAATGATTCTTATCAAAAAGGGACGCACTAGACGAAGGTTTATCGAACTAATTGGCGATATATTGAAATTGGACCAAATTAGGAGAACCCTTAACCGATGTACACGTACGCGTATATATATATATAGATGTAAAGTAGGCGAGATAGGTGTTTCGGGGTCGTGCCAAATGGAAGTCCGTAGTCTCTGCCTACCTCTCTGTGTGACAGTCATGAGTGTTTATACAATTGTTCATTGCGCAATTTAAACAAAGAAGAATATTTTTAACATGGTAGATCCCTGCTGCAGCTATATCATCGTTGTAACGCGAATGGGTCGGATTGACCGGAGTACGACCAGGCTCTCACAGAATATTAGCGTTAAATAACATTTCAATGCCGATGTGTTTCAAAAAGTGAGAACAGAGAACGGAAGACCCTCTTTACTGGAAAGGAGGCATTCCATCTTAGTCCTCAGGGATGAAAACGGATCTTCATCTTGATTCTTAATAGAATAATTGTAGATGTCTATAGGCTACAGTATCCACTTACCATCCGGTGAAATGTGTAATCGTTTGTAACCCTTAATCTATAAAAAAATATTTTATAAACTGATAATAAGTGTTAGCTATCCCAGCATCAGTCTGTTATATTAGTTCTGTGATGAAATGTGTGATTCTAAGCGAAGCCATCAAGGCTGCGGTGAGCGCAAGCTAGGGTTGCCAACTCCTATTTTATGTTT
This sequence comes from Parnassius glacialis, assembly GCA_033319125.1. Taxonomy (NCBI): domain Eukaryota; kingdom Metazoa; phylum Arthropoda; class Insecta; order Lepidoptera; family Papilionidae; genus Parnassius; species Parnassius glacialis. The sequence continues at coordinate 38,076,315 of JAVANC010000003.1, read as the reverse complement.
TAGAGAATTTGATAAGATTAAATAAAGGACATACGATAAATATAGATAACATCATATTGTTTTTAATAAAATGGTATATTGGAATCGGTAGCGACATTTATTAATGAAAAAATCAATTTTAATACGCAATATAACATCATTTGTCTCTCTAACATCGCGCGTCACCTCAACGTGATTTTTAAATTATTTGAACTCAACTAGCAGAGAGAATGTCAAATACTCGCGATATTACCATGTCCTCTATTAAAGATTTCAAATAAGTGGACAAGATAAATTTTCTGGTGGAATATAGAGGACGTCTAGCAACCCTAGAGGAAGCGTAGCGTGCCCACAAGCACTGACGGTAATAAAATACTGTACCGACTTAACACAAAGCACATTCATTACTGCAAAGTGTGTCCGTTCAATTTCAACCACAACGAGTATGGTAATTGTAACGATTAATGACAATTTAATTTGTACCTGGTAGAGCCTGGCTGCAAATATTTTATGGTTATAGCAGGAATAAGTCAGCCCGACATGAGAATTGGATTAGAATACATAAATATTTTCACCGAAAGCTGCCTAGGGTGATGCTATTCAATAATGTAATGGTGGAATTTTTGAATATTATTTTATTACTTGTTATAATTAATTGTAATTACAATTTCAACTATTATTTTCGACTATTACAATACGGATCGTTATATGTTTAACACGTACGTTGCTTAGGACGGTCAGTCTGCGCTTGCTCAGATGGAGGCGGCGGTCACATTGCTGCCACCCGCGCCTTCCTCTTTATACGTCTCCCGCTGAGACGTTGACATCCTCCGGCGCCTTGAAAGCTGAAATGCTTTCAATAATCTTGAATTTTTTGAACAATGTCGTTACTCTCTCAAGTTTTACTTTGTGTTGTTATTTTTTCACTTGACGTGCTGTTGAAGTTCTGAGAAAAACTCTTTACTCCAACGACAACAAAACTGTTTTATGAGCCATTCTAATTAATGGTAACGGTTACTTGGATACTATCTGTAGCAGGAGATGGTTACAAAACCAACGCTCGTCCAATCAGAAAATGACCAGAAGCCAGTCGAAGTAATTTCGAAGGATCAGATGACATTGGTGTTAAAGGATGCGAGTTTAATATTACTTCTACTTGAGTGAATGTTATGGCTAATTCTTTGAAGGTTAAATTTAACTGACCTACTACGCGTCTTAAGTGATATTTTGCGGCCTTTACTCTTGATTTCCAAATACTACTAAAAATGAGAGCCAGAGATATGCCAGATTGAATTTAAATTCGATGCCTTCGCTACGTGTGAACTTATTGATAGGCTGCTGAGATAATCGAAATATTCTCTGTAGCTCATTGTTTGCCCCAACAAAATATATACCGTTATCACGATAAATAGTTTTAGGTATGCTGCGCCTAGAAATAAATCGGCAAGTGCATATAATAAAAGCGTCTGTTTAAAGATTATTTACTACCTCCAAATATAAGGCCTTACAAAAAACACACAAATACACTTAAGTAGCCTTTTGAAATCTTAGCACCACGTCCCTTTTCTGTTTAAAATGGAAAATGGCTACGCAAAATCTATTCCACAGCTGGTATTAACTGAGGCTTTGGAAGGTTGCCCATTTTTGCTCAATTCTTTTGCCTTTTATCCTAGTGCACGTTATACATTTATGTACTGTACTCCTAGTTAGGGCACGATCTCCAGGGGTCCAAAAATGTTCTCGTTCTAAGTTTAAAAGTTGCTGCGGTTCGCAATGTTAATACCGAAGGTATTGATTAGCAAATATAAGCTTGGCTAGCTTGTGTTTGCCATCAAGTAATATTGAATGTGTTTTGTCATTTGAACTTGTGTGTTTTGTACAGGAATAGATTTAGTGATGAAATATGGGACCTAGATTTTAATGATTTAATTTTGCTTCCCAAGGTTATTTCGAAAAGCAACGATTCTCTTTGAGATATTTTGGCTAAAGTTTGTAAAGAAATGTTTAACTCATTTAATCTTTACTCGTAAGTAAACCTATAACTCTTTTATATTTACATGAGTTTATAAATCTTAATACATGTGCTATTATATTTTGCAACTGGTTTTAACTAGAATATTTGTTAAAGTCAATTAGATTATCTAATGCGTTATTAATCTGTATATTTAATTTTTGTTTCAGATAACTCAACTCCAATAGGCAATTTTTAATGAATCTTTTCAGGCAATTTATAATGACTCTAAAGAAGGAAATCAGGACCGGAACACCATAGATGATTGTTTTTTAGCTTTTGAGTCTTAAAGCCTCTTAAAGCCAGATCAACTGGATTTTCTTCAATTTGTACGTGTAAGATTATCGAAAATATCAAAAGAATTTGTACTAAACTTTCGTAGCTGAAATCGTGGTTACCTACATTTTGAATAAAGCCATCGACGTTAAAATAACAAGCTGATAAATTTCCTTACAATTGGGTCTGTACATTTTCTTTATAAAGGGCTTGTTTTTTAATTTTTGTTCAAAATTAAAGAAACTATTTGTTATATCATAACTAAACGTCGTTTAGTTATGAAATAAGAATCACCAAGTTTTTCTTTTGTTGACTCTGTAATTGGCATTTTCACTAAAAATCTCCCATCAGCTAGGTGCTAAACATTATTGGTGAAATGCAGAACATAATTGTTCTTCCCTATGCGATAATTTATTTAAAGTAGGAACTTCTTCAAATTCCTAAAATTTCGGGCCGACTTACGTATGTCTTGTAAGAATTGCACCTAATATGTTTGACTTTGTCAATAATATCTATATAATAATAATATGTTTAAAAGACTTGTTAAAGAGCACTATCATTCACTCCATAATTATTAATAAATACGTAATGTGTTGGTATGCATATAAGTAACATTAAAAATATATATTGAATTATATTTAATTTTTTTACAATATATAATAATTATTTATGTATATATATATATATATATATATATATATATATATATATATATATATATATATATATCGCACACCTAGATCTAAACAGAGTTAACTCAAAAAAACAGTTTTTTCAGAAAAGGCGAAAAACTGTTTACCGTATTCCTGTGCACTGCAGGAGTTTTCTGTATTGATCAGCTTTTTGAATGCAGATAGAAGATAGATGTTATATAAATCTTGTGTTTTAATTATTTGTTGTGGCTGAAAATTGGATTTTTGTAGTTATTTTTAATTTTTAATATTATTTTATTACTTGTTACAATTAATACATACATACATACATATAATCACGTCTTTTTCCCGTAGGGGTAGGCAGAGACCACTTCTTTCCACTTGCTACAATCCCTACATACTTGTTTCGCTTCGTCCACTTTCATTACTCCCTTCGTAAATGCTTTTCGGTTTAGGGTACTCTTGACCTGGCCTTTTTACGTTTTTTTTACAATTAACTGTTATAACAATTGACTATTAAAAGACGGAGCAATATATTTTTAAGACGAACGTTGCTTAGGACGGCTGCGCGGGCAGTCCACACTCTTACGGCGGCGGTCACCTTGTTACCCCCCGCGCATTGTATCGCATATTGCACTAATACATTATTTGTGGGCAAGGAATGCTCTATTTCGGTCAGTACCATTATCCCATATAATAATTTCATAGCGTAGAATAGACTCTACGTATGTGTGGTACGTTGCAATTGCCGTTTTAATTAGTTTTGACGTGTTTGAGGACATATACAAAGTTATTAATTCTAATGCATAGGTTATGTACTAATTTTATCCAGTTTATATCTTCATCTAACGTTACTCCCATAAATGTTGTACATGTAACTTTTTTTTTAAATTTGGTATATTAAATTTAATATTAGGATTTAAATTGATATATTAATTAAATTTTATGTAATGAGGTTTATCCAAATTAATTTTCAAGTAATTTAAATCAAGCTATTCTATTAGTGTGTTAATTGTACCAATAATATCATCTTCATGTTTCCTAATTGTATTATTATTTTTATTTATTTAAGGCAACAAACAGTCATGTCTAAAGATAGTAACAATGATAAATATAACTGTAACTAAAGACCTATAGTAGTGCCTTTAACTAAACTTTTACAATATTTTAAACTTATACAGCCACTTTTAGGACTAAAGGACATTAGACATTTATTTTTTTTAATACACTAAGTTCTAAGATAAGGTAACTAGTTAACATTTGGTGTCCAATTAAGGAAAATAGAGAAGAGAAACCTATGTTAAAAATCTTATTATTATAACACTGACAGATTCAATTCAGATTCAATGAGCGAATTGAGTGCTGCATTATTTTTAGTGATGGGTAACTGGATTATTCACAAGCCAAACATTGAAAGAGAGCGGATTTAAGCTTTGATACTGATGTATTAAATAAATCAATATCTGTGATTTTTTTATTGTAGACGTTAGTGGAACGATACACAAATGAATTACGTGTATAATATTTATGACGTCGTGGAGTTACTAAAAGTGGTTTTGGACGTGAGGAACGCACTGGTAGACGGACTTTGAAAACAAATGACAATCTGCTAAGTAAGAACGAGGAGTCGACTTAGTTATTAATAATTTTGTATATAAATACTCTGTCAAACATTTTACGCCTATTGCAAAGAGAACGTAAATTGTACTTTTTTAATAAATCGGTATATGACTGATTAAAAATATTTTGGCGATAAATTAGGGATTTAATAAACAATTTTTGAACTCTTTCTATTCTCCTTATATGAACTTCATAACAAGGGCTCCAAACAGTGCTGCAAAAATCAAGGAAAGATCTGACAAAAGAGAAGTATAAAATTTTTAGAGTTTCGGGACGTTTAAAGGGTTTACTTATGCGTAGTATAAAACCTAGACTTCTTAAAGCCAAAGCTAATATGTGATCAATATGTGGAATAAATGATAAGGTTGAATCCATAATTATGCCTAAGTCCCTGATTGTGATAAATCTATTCAAGGCCTTCTGATTTATGTGGTAGTCGTAAGTAACTGGATTTTTTTTGCGAGTATACGATATTGTGTAGCATTTATCGCTGTTTAGGAACAGATGGTTGGACTCACAGTATGCATGTAATCGGTGTAAGTCTTCTTGTAATTTGTGGCAGTCACTAATTGATCTGAGTATTCGATACAACTTAGTATCATCAGCATACAAGCCATGGTGACTATGTTTCAGGACACTACCAATGTCATTTATGTAGATTGAAAACAGTAAAGGTCCAATATGAGACCCTTGAGGCAAACCCGAAAGCACTGGAAGAAATTGTGAGGGATAACCCTTTACAAAGACTGCTTGACTCCTATTGCTTATATAGGATTGGATCCATCAAAGGAGGCTACCATGCACAACGGCCCTCGCAAGCTTCTTTATTAGCAGATCGTGATTTATTTTATCGAAAGCTTTGGAAAAGTCGGTGTAAACGGCATCCATCTGTAGGCTTTTATCCATGGCACGCAACAGAAAGTCACTAAAGGTTAACACATTGGTGTCAATGCTAAGACACTTACAGAAACCGTGTTGTTCCTGGGAAATGTGATTACGAAACGAGTACGACATTTGAGCGGTTTCTATCTTTTCTAGGATTTTGCCAAAGATACAAAGTATTCGTCTATAAATTCACGTTTCTTATTTTTTGGAATGGGGGTTACTTAAGACTCTTTCCATAAACTGGGAAATGTCTCAGTTTGGAGAGAGAAACGAAATAAAATTGTATAATTGTAAAGGGTGATGCGAGTTCTTTGGTACATTCGGATATGAGAAGAGGATGGATCCCGTTGGGCGCTGCAACTTTATGAATATTTACTTGTTTCAATTCTTTAAAAACATTATCGTGGTAGTTGTTAATAGAGTGTATGTCTAAGGCTGAACTGCCTGAGTAAGAAATCGTATGATCAGAACTTTGAGGGATAGAAGGGATGAAGACTGAATGAAAATAAACCTAGAAAGCTAACAGCATAGCAAAGTGGCGAAACAATCAGCTTTGTAGCGGTTTGTAACGGTTGCCGTTGACCAATAAATTTCATAATAGGAGGTTCAGATGCCTGGGTGATCGGTAATCGATTGCTGAAAACAGAATTTGCAAATTCGAAACCGTTCTCGAGATAATCGTGTAACAGACGGACAGAAGGACAGACGGACAGAAATCGTGAAATCAATAAGTGTCTTCGCAAGCTTCGCCATCATTAAAAGCCTCGCATATTTCACCGCCAGTGGAATTAATTTTACCTTTATATATAATGTTTTCAGGAATGCAATTCGAAGCTTTTTGGACTTTATGAAAGACCAAAGTAACTTTGGACTGGCTTTGATATTATCCTCAGAAAGTTTAATGAATTTTTTATAATATTCTGCCTTCATCCTCTTAAACCTTTTCCGAAGACAAGAAAAGGTCTGGTAGTCTGGTAAGTTGTTATTAGGTTCCATCTCTTATGATATTTAAGCTTTTCCTTTTCTAGTTTTATGAGGCAAGAAGTAAACCACGGCGGGCGTTTATTTTCGCTACAAAGATTTTGAGTAGGTTTTTTTTTTATAGCAGAGGGGGCAAACGAGCATGCGACTCACCTGATGGTAAGTGACTACCGCCGCCCATAAACAACTGCAACACCAGGGAGGGAATTGCAGATGCGTTGCCGGCCTTTTAAAAAAAAGTACGCGCTTTTCTTGAAGGAGTCTCTTTTTCTTTTTTTTTTCTTTTCTTCTTGCTTTTTCTTTTATTTCAACTGCTACAAAAATATTATCACCATAAAAGGCATTAGACCGTATGACTTTCCCACAGTGAAAAAATACTTCTATTCGAAATAAAGGCATTACTGAATTTTAAAATCTTTCATCAAGATATCGCAAGTATTTTCAAGGTTCCTAAGTCGTATCGGTCCGGAAAAATCGTTGATGGTAATCGATTCCACAAGGAAGTCGTGCGAGGAAGAAAACATCTTCTAAATCGCACAGTAGTGGACCGCCAATCATCCAGATGGTGTGGATGGTATCGGGAGTTCTGCCGCGATGTGCGTTCGTGAAATTTGGCGGCTGGGATTAATCCGATCAATTCCTCAGAGCACTCCCTATAGTAGATGCGAAAGAAAATGCAAAGGAATGCAACATATCTTCGCAGTGCCAATGAATCGAGCCGATCGGAAAGGGCTCGGTCGTCGACGATTCGAGCCGCTCTGCGCTGGATGCGGTCAAGTGGAAAGAGCTGGCACTGAGGAGCCCCTGCCCAGAGATGAGAACAGTATTCCATGTGAGGCCGAACCTGCACCTTGTAAAGTTGCAGGCGGTGTACCGGTATGAAATACTGTCCTGCTCTGCTGAGCACGCCAAGCTTTTTAGAGGCCAATTTGGCCTTCTCTTCCAAGTGACCACAAAACTGCACGTCACTCGATATGTCGACGCCGAGGATTCCGATACTGGCTGAGGCAACTAAGGTAGTGCCTTGGAACTGAGGAGGTACGACAAAGGGGTTCTTTTTAGCGGTAAACGCGCAAACTTGTGTCTTCTGAGGATTAAACTGGACTAGATTTAGTCGCCCCCAGTCCGAGACTTTGTCCAGCAAAGACTCGACTTCAGACACAAGTTGGTTCCGGTACTTGGCGAAGTTTTCCCGACAAATATTGGCACGACCGGTGCATAGAGCATCACCAGTGCTATCATCCGCATAGCAATAAATGTTACCAGTTAGCAACATATTGATATGCAGAAGAAACAGCGTTGGTGATAGCACACAACCTTGTGGAACACCAGTGTTCAGTAAAATGTTGTTTTTATAATAAGCAAACCGGCCAGTAACGCAAGTATGCAAATATGTTCTGTGCATTTGAATGTCATCTCAGGGTCACCTATAACAGGTGTCAATTATGAGTAAGAAAGCGACCAGTAGCAAATAAACGCCAGTGCAACCAACACATAGTTTCTTTTTACTCCGCGCCTGCAAACAAAAATAGACCCTAACGCTAACATTTTATGGTCCTTCGAGCCGGATTACGGTCAGCGTCGAGAACATTATTTTAAACAAAGGACAGTTTGGAGTGTTAAAAATACGAAAATAATAATTATTTGAATAGTGCAAGACAATTTATTTAAAAAGACAATATTAATTGAAAATTCTAAACACAATATTAACAAAAATAAAATTACAAATACATAAGTAATGAAGTGTAAGTTGACGACATTAATTACGGACACTTAAAGTTTAAGATAAATTAAATAAAGGTGTATTTTGGTGATCATCAATTGTTTTGGACATTTAACTTTAATTTTACATCAATATGGAGAACGTTGAGAAAATAATGGCGATCCAAACGGACTATTACGAGAGGGTAGAAAGGGCGTACTCGAATTATAAAAAGTCTCCCAAAGAGAGGTTAACTACAGCTCATTTAGAAACCCGAATAGATACGTTAGAAAAATATTGGAGAGAATTTAGGAGTGGCCATGAGAAACTAATAACGGCAGTAACAAGAGAAGAAAGGAAACGACTATCGTATTTCACCAACGAGATTTTCGATAAATTCGAAGAACTGTATTATACCTACAAAGGTGAGATGAAAACAGTTTTGGAAAAATTACTGCCCGAACCTGTAAAGTGTAACCTGGAAATTAACCAATCAAGTGCGCCGAAAGGTAACGATGTAAAATTACCACGTGTTACCATACCAACATTTAGCGGTGACTACACAGAGTGGCGCTCTTTTAATGATTTATTCTTAGCGTTAATACACAAAAATGAAAATTTAGAAGATGTCCAAAGGTTACATTATCTGAAGAGTAATTTAAAGGGAGATGCAGAGATATTATTACGTCAGTTTGCAATCACAGGTGAAAATTATGCCGTGACATGGTCTGTTCTAAAAGAAAGGTATGACAATAAAAGATTTATAGCTAATTCAGTCTTTAAGAAATTTTTTGGTCAACGTGCACTTTTACACGAATCTTCAAATGGCTTAAAGCAATTATTGGACACGTCAGTTGAATGTTTGAACGCTTTAAAGCATCTAGGTTTACCAACTAAACATTGGGATGCTATTGTAAACTATATAATTACATCAAAGTTGGACGCTGAAACTCGTAAACAATGGGAAGAAACAACTGGTAAAGAAAGTTCGGATACCTTGCCTGATTTTGAAACTTTAAAATCATTTTTACACTGTCGGTTTCGAACCCTGGAAATGGTTGAATCTGCAAACAAGTCGACTAAAATAATGAAACCTAAAACATTTCATACCACAACTACCGGCGAAATACAATGTGCATTTTGTAAAAAGCCTCATTATATTTTTAATTGTCAACAATTTTGCAAACTGCCAATCGAAGAAAGGTACAATTTTGTTCAGAAAACCAAACTTTACTTCAACTGTCTTATACCTAATCATAATATAGTTCAATGCAAACGACAAACAGCATGTCAAATATGTAAAAGAAAACATCACTCCTTACTGCATCGAGAGAACATAAGCGCGGAGAAGAAAAATAATACACAAGAAACTATACATAACAACAGAGAAACTGAAGTATCAGCACACACATCTACGTATGATCATAAACAATCACATAGTGGATTTAGAAGTAAGGTCTAGATATAATACTAATTTTTGTTTAGATGTTAAGGCATTTGTACTTAAATCCTTAACGCGTAGGTTACCTGCTAGGGAAGTACAAATTAGTAATTGGCCACAACTTAAAACCATGAATCTAGCTGATCCTTCTTATTATACACCGGGAAGAATAGATATTCTCCTCGGTGCAGATGTTTTTGGTAGAATAATTTTCTCAGGGTTATTAAAAGGGCCAGGCAATTTAATTGCACAAAATACTCACCTGAGTTGGATTCTTTCAGGAAATACAAAACAACCACATTCATCTGCTCGGAACTCACAATATATAACAAGTTTACACATAAGGAGTAATATAAAAGAAGATAATAGTCTGTTAAAAAAATTCTGGGAAATAGAAACTGAATTTTACACTAATAAGAAGTTATTAACAAAAGAAGAGGAGAAATGTGAAGAAATATATAAAAATACTACAACTCGAGACGAAACAGGAAGATATACTGTCTACTTACCCCTCAAATAAAGCGTAGAAGACACAGTGACCTTAATTGGCGATACAAGGGAACAAGCGGTTAGACGATTTGAGCACCTGGAAAGAAAATTAGACAAAAATGAGGAATTAAAAAAGGAATACACAAATGTGATACATGAATATTTAGAAATGGGACACATGAAAAAGGTTCAGAATGATAATAAAAATATAGCTACTTACCTTCCACATCACGCGATCATCAGAGCAGACAAGGCTACTACTAAACTTCGCGTTGTTTTCGACGCTTCAGCAAAGGGTTCAAATGGATGGTCGTTGAATGAGTCTATGATGATTGGACCTACCTTACAAACTGATCTTCGGCATTTAATCATTCGCTGGAGATCTTACAAATTTTGCATTGTTGGAGATATTATTAAAATGTACCGTCAAGTAAATATGACACACAACCATACAAATTTACAACGCATTGTATGGAGGAATAATAGATCTGAAATAATATAAAGTTATGACCTGCTAACCGTAACTTTTGGAACTGCAGCCGCACCATACTTAGCGGTAAGAACATTGCATCAATTAGCTGATGATGAAGTCAATAGATATTCAAGTGCAGCACCTGTAATAAAAAAATCATTTTACATAGATGACTTTATGTATGGAGATGAAGATTTGAGTAAATTAAAAAAATATATGTTGTGAAATGAACCAATTATTGAAAGATGGTGGGTTTGAAATGCAAAAATGGTCAAGCAATTCTGAAGAAATTTTAAAATATTTACAAAAGGAGAAGAAGGATATGGTTGACAGTGTTACTACTAAGTTGGACAAAGTAATGAAGATATTAGGTCTGACTTGGGATAGGAAGGATGATGCATTTAAAATATCTGTCAACTTACCAAGAATACAATACCCTGTAACAAAGCGGTCCATACTATCAGATGTTGCCAGCCTTTTTGACCCCTTTGGATGGTTATCGCCAGTAATCATCACAGCGAAAGTCATGATTCAGAAATTGTGGTTGTGCAATCTCGAGTAGGATGATGAACTTCCATATAATCTGGTTGACGAGTGGCTTAATTATAGACGAGATTTGGTAAATTTACAAGGCATAAAAATACCACGATGGATGAAGATGACATCATACAGCAGGGAAGTACAGCTGCACGGCTTTGCAGATGCTTCTTCGATTGCGTATGCAGCTGTTGTTTATGCAAGAGTGATTGAAGTGGATGGTACAGTAAATGTTACCATAATAGCCTCAAAGACCAAGGTTGCACCTTTAAAACAACTGACAGTACCAAGGCTAGAACTGTGTGCTGCTGTTTTGCTAGCGAAGTTATTACACGACATTTCAGACATATTACAAATTCCTAAAGAAAAGGTATTTGCGTGGACAGACTCAATGGTTGTCTTATCCTGGTTGCAATCGCAACCTAATCGCTGGCAAGTGTTTGTCGGTAATAGGGTATCAGAAATACTTCAAGTAATCGATAACAACAGATGGAGACATGTTCAGTCAGTCGATAACCCTGCTGATCTAGCTTCGAGAGGTGTCAAGGCTAGTGTTTTGACTCTTGAGGATATATGGTGGTCTGGGCCTGAGTGGTTGAAAGATAACCAAGTAAGCTTTAAGTTGGGTATCATTCCACAAACAAATTTAGAAAGCAAGAAATCCCACCACATAGCTTTGGAAGAAAGGCCTATCTGGGAGAGATTCTCTTCATTACCAAGAATGCTAAGAGTATTATCTTATTGCATAAGATTTTCAAAAATAAAACAAATTAAGGAAAAGGAGAATTTCATTAGTTTTGAAGAAATGAATAATGTAATGCAAAGATGTATCAAATATTACCAGCGATTAATTTTTAAAGAAGAACTGGAAGGGTTAAAGAAAGAAGGAAAGGTGAAAGCAAGAAGCTCTTTAATAAGTCTAACGCCAATGTTAGATAAAAATGGTTTAATAAGAGTTGGTGGACGCTTGGAATTGTCTAGCCTAACAGAGGACTCAAAACACCCCTTTATTATACCCAATAAGCAACATATTACTACATTAATTATAAGGGAAGGCCATCTTCGTACTTTTCATGGAGGAATCTTGCAGACCATGACGTTTATTCGTAGTAGATATTGGGTCATTGGTCTTAAATCAGCTGTAAAACATTTAATTCGTAATTGCACTACATGTGTTAAATTAAAGGCAAGAGTAAGACATCAACTAATGGGGCAGTTGCCTTCCGCAAGAGTTACACCACATCGGCCTTTTTTAAACACCGGTGTAGATTACGCTGGGCCTGTACATATAAGAACTTCTAAAGGTCGCGGTTATCAATCTACAAAGGGGTACATCTGCCTTTTTGTATGCCTTTCAACACGAGCAGTACATTTGGAAGCCGTTACGGATCTCACCTCTCAAGCCTTTTTAGCAAGCTTCAGGCGATTTGTTGCTAGACGAGGTCACTGTGCGCACCTATGGAGCGATAATGGAACAAATTTCGTAGATGCCGCAAGGGAACTGAAAATCATGTTCGAAAAGGGTAAGAGCAACGAGGTCAGAGATATAGCTCAAGGCTTAGCTAACGACGGAACAACTTGGCACTTCATTCCGCCTAAAGCGCCTAACTTCGGTGGTTTATGGGAAGCAGGTGTTAAATCAGTCAAAAAACATTTGACAAGAATAAATATGACCTCCAAGTTGACATATGAAGAATTTGCTACATTACTAGCTCAGATTGAAGCTTGTCTTAACTCAAGACCTATATGTCAAATGGATGATACGCTTGAAACATTAACACCATTAACACCAGGACATTTTTTAATAGGGGAACCTATTATAGGAGTTCCCGACGTCGAATACGAACATAAGAATATGAACCTACTCACACGCTGGCAGATGCTGCAAAAAATGACTCAAGATTTCTGGAAGCGTTGGAAATCGGAATACGTCAACACATTGCAGCAAAGACATAAATGGCAATATACAGTTTCGCCTCCCAAAATTGGTGATATTGTGGTGATAAAAGAAGATGATTTGCCACCAGCAAAATGGTTATTAGGAAAGGTTAAACAATTACATCCGGGTCCGGATAACCTGGTGCGTGTTATTTCTGTACAATGCAAGGGTAATAATGTTACTCAAAGACCGTTATCAAAATTAGTTATTCTACCAAAAATATCAGATGTTACGCATTAAATGAATAAATGAAGGTGGGCAGTTACATATGCAACTTCCTGGGGCACATTATATTATATTTTATATAGATTTGTAAGGTTGTAGTTTTTTGTTCTTTATTTGAAAATTATAAAATAGCATTGGCTCTAAGGTTGTCATATAAGGTAGAAACTATTTCAATTCATGTGTGCCACATACAACATATTGTTTTCTATATTTACACTGATACAGTCCACTAAAGGTAGCACATGTTTTCATGTAAGTTTTATTTTTTTTTTAATGTAGATTTTAATTTATAATAAGATATAAAATTTATATTTATATTTATATAAATTTATATTTATATAAAGGGAAGGGTCGCCCTAGGCGAAAGTTTATCGACCAAATTGGCGATATATTGAAAATGGGCCAAATCCAGAGTACCTTTAACCGACGAGCGTGTATGCGTAGGTATATGGATGTGGAGGAAGCGAGAGAGGTCTGTCAGGATCGTGTCAAATGGAAGTCCATAGTCTCTGCCTACCCCTCTGGGTGACAGGCGTGAGTGTTTATGTATGTATGTATGTATGTATATAAAATTTATTGTTTCTTTAATGTAAGTTTTAATTTAACAGAAGGTATAACATATTTCCTTTGTTTTCCTTATGTAAGTTTCAAAGTTGTTTGTTTAATATGAGTTTTAATTTAACATAAGGGATAAGATTGTTCTTTGGTTTATTCAATGACATAGTGAGAAAACAGTTGTTTTGGTGGGCGGAATGTTCAGTAAAATGTTGTTTTTATAATAAGCAAACCCGCCAGTAACGCAAGTATGCAAATATGTTCTGTGCATTTGAATGTCATCTCAGGGTCACCTATAACAGGTGTCAATTGTAAGTAAGAAAGCGACCAGTAGCAAATAAACGCCAGTGCAACCAACACATAGTTTCTTTTTACTCCACGCCTGCAAACAAAAATAGACCCTAACGCTAACAACCAGCGTTAATAGGTTTGTAGTCGGAGCATGCACCGTCTACAATGACCTTGATGCTCCGATCTGCAAGGAAGTTGGTGATCCAATTGCACAATTTCTCGGGAATCCTATAAGAAGGGAGCTTCGAAATAAGCGCTTTGTGCCAAACCCGATCGAAGGCCTTCGCAATGTCCAGACTAACAGCCAACGCCTCCCTCTTGTACTCTACTGCCTCCGCCCATCTATGGGTCAGGTAGACCAGAAGATCACCAGCTGATCGACCCCGACGAAAACCATATTGGCGGTCACTAATCAGCTGGTGATCCTCAAGGTACCGGATGATCTGGCAGTTAATAATGGATTCCATTATTTTGGAGAACAAGGAGGTGATCGCGATAGGCCTGCAGTTGGACGGGTCTGAGCGGTCGCCTTTTTTAGGGATCGGGTGGACAAAAGCTGTCTTCCATGAATTCGGGACTACGCCTTGGGAGTAGGTGTACCGGAAAAGACGCGTTAGGATCGGTGCCAACTCCGGAGCACACGTCCTCAGCACAACTGGAGGGATTCCGTCAGGCCCACTCGACTTCTGGAAGTCCAGGGAGCGAAGTGCTTTGCGAACCGAGCGATGTGATAACGGCACATCCGGCATGGAGCACTCACACCGCGGGATGGTCGGCGGTGTTTTCCCCCCCTCATCAAGAGTCAAGTTGGACGCAAAAAGGGAGCCTAAAAGGTCGGCTTTGTCTTTTGCGTCTTGGGCCAGTGAGTCGTCCTTCCTGTCCAGAGATGGCAGTGATGGCTTATAGAAATTCCCTTGGACAGCCTTGGCGAGAGACCAGAATGCACGGGTTTCCGAAGGAAGGCGAACTAGTTTCTCGCCTATTCTGCCTATGTGCTCTGACTTTGCCTTGGCAATAACACTTTTGAAGGACCTGGAGGCGAAGTTATACTTCTTTTTAAGTATGCTGGTGTTTACATCCCGAGTCGCCAAAGCCGCAGCCCAGGCTTGATAACACTCCTGCTTACTGCGTAATGCAGTTTTACAGGAGCGACCAAACCAAGGCTGAGATCTGCCTCCGATGGGTACCACAGATGATGGAATAAATATTTCCATTCCCTGTAGCACCACATCAGTGACAGAGTCAGCAACAGCGCTGGGATCATCCGGCGAGAAGCAAACCCGCCCCCATGGGTAGGATGCAAAGAAAGACCGCATTCCGTCCCAATCCGCCGACCTGTAATGCAAAGCACGGCGGCAACCTGCAGAACGCAACCGCGAAGGGAGCGTGAGTAGCACTATGCTCCGGATCAGACAGTGGTCCGAAGAGCCGAGAGGGGCATCGACGGAAACCTGATATCCGTCCGGATGAGTGCTCAGCAGAAGGTCCAACAGGGAAGGTGTATGATCCTCCACATCTGGAATCCGCGTAGGCGAAGTAACCAGTTGTGTCAGACCATATGCCAAGGCAAAGTCATAAACAGATCTCCCCGCATGATCGGTTAAACGTGAACCGAGCCATTCGGCATGGTGGGCGTTAAAATCGCCAAAGATCACGATCTCTGTGGATGGGACCTGTTGTAGCAAGGAATCTGTAGCCATTTGGACGTGGTCGATGAGTCGGTCTGTTTCGGCATTACCGCTATGGGACCTATAGAGGCACCCGTAGACGCACGGATGGTCGTCGCTGTCTACGCGTAGCCAAAGGATGGACAGGTCCGAACCTTCAAGACTGCCGAGAACAGATGTCCTCTCTGACATACACGCAAACTCCAGCCCGAGGCACAAAGGAGTGCTCCAATTTGTACCCCGGGTAGGAGAGATACGAAATATCAGCCGGAGAGGATATCTGCGTCTCGGTCAGGAAGAGCAAGGCCGGCTTCGCCGTCTCGAGATGGTAGTGGACGGCGTTTAGGTTAGAGTGAAGTCCCCTGATGTTGCAGAAATTCACGGATAGCGTGGCAGTGGTTTCAGTTTGCCCCGAGCAGTTATGTTTTTGAGCGGAATTTTGCCCCCCCCCCCCCCCCAGAATACGCGGGGCAGCCTGAGCACCCACGCTCAGGATTGAAATAACATGGTAGTGGATGCTCAGCGAGGGATTCTCCAGGGGTACTGGTACCCTCCTGGGGTAGTCTAATGTGTAATTCCGCTACCATGTTGATGGGGGGGGGGGATTGGGCCTCCGGCCACCTGCACTCACCAGACGAAACGCAGAAGCAGAGCTTCTACTTCACGCCGGTATTCTGTGAGGTCGTGGTACCAACCCGGCTCGAGCCGGCCCATACGTGCAACAGCAAAAACTGCTGCGTGGCTCTACCACCGTTAGTTGTAGAACTCTTCCTTCTACAATAGGTTGCCAGATGTAAGGCAGTGTCTGAGTAATGCTGCATATTCTACGGGCATGTTTTCCCCCAGCCTTCTAGTAACAATGGAGATGCAGTCTTCAACAGGTAAGCATGGGAACAGAGACTGCACATTAAAACTGACCATAGTTTCATTGTCTGCTCCTGTATGTCCCTTGAGTAATGATAGTTGAGTTTTTTACCTGGTAGAGCCATGCTGCAGCTATATTGGTAGTATAGTTGTAGCACGAATGGGTTGGCTCGACCGGGGAAGGATCAAGCTCTCACAGAATACCAGCGTCAAAAAGCAGCTTAACACTGCTGTGTTTCGTATGGTGAGTGCAGAGAACCGGAGACCCTTTTTACTGGAAAAGAGGCAATCCATCTTAGTCCTCACGGGTGACAACGCATCTGCATTTTGATTCGCAAACGAGGAAAGATGTAGATGTCTATGGGCTACAGCAACTACTTACCATCAGGTGGACTGTGTGCTCATTTGTCACCCTTTTCCTATTAAAAAAAAACTATTTATGAGTCCAGAACTAGAGGAGTCTATTGTTATTCTTGGACTGAGACAGAAGGAAAACGTGGAGCTAACGAAGTGTGCACCATCTTAGAAAAATTTATCAAGATGGTAGAAGAACAATCGCCGTCAATCCCAGCACTACCATCCCCGGCACCACCACACTATGCACGACACACAACTCTCGAAAATACGACACGTGTTTCGCCTCTACACGAAGCATCGTCAGGTGAAGTAGAGGGCGACGGGTATGGTGCCCGAGATTAAGGTAGGGTGGCAGGTCCCCTTAAAACTGGGCAGGACACATCATTTTCTTTCTTTACGCGGAATTAAGCAAATTAGTTTATAACAACCCCATTATAATGGATTTCCGCAAAGTAACACAAAGCAAGGCATCCTGCTTAGAATCAAAACACTTGCCGTTTTATCGACGGTATTAGTAGTGGCGTTGCGATTAGTGGTGCTGTTTGTGTGTAATGAGTGGTGACGGGAAAAGTGCACGCAATTGAGGGAGGTACGCTTTAAATTGAAAAGACATACATATAATATTCTTTTCGAGAATCTTAGCTAATGCAGACACCAAACTTGGTTTGTGGTTGGCCTAAGCTTCCATGGTATTAATAGGAGATAGTTAATATTGCCATTGCGTAGAATTTTCCCAGCAATTTGGGATACGTGTAAGTAACACCTTGCCTAAATCGACGGGGAAAATTATCAGTAACAGGCAAAGAGGCCCAGAATCCTGTAAATGTTGTACTAACGAGGCTACAATCCAATTTCCCGGCACGTTACAGCCGCCACACTAACATCGTTTCTGTTTTTTTACGTTGGCTTTATACAAATATTTTCTTAAATTACCACGTGTAAAGGTGGGCTATGACAATAAGTACTTATAAAAATTGAGACTGTTTTTCTTATCTTTGAACCTTCTAAGACTTGTTACTGAACATACGTGGAAGAACCATGCTGCAATTGCATTGTGTTTGTAGCACAAATAGGTTGGCTAGACCTGTATAGGACCACGCTGTCGTAGGATACGAGAGTGAAATAGTAACTCGATGCTGCTGTTTTGTATGGTGAGTGTAGAGAACCGGATGTTTATTTACAGGAAACAAGGCATTTCATCTTAATCCTCTGGGAGACAACGTATCTGCACTTTGATTCTTAATCGAGGATCGATTTAGAGTCTCCCGTTTTGTTTTCTTTTCTGTCTAAAAGTCTGGGTAGGTACCATTTTCTTAACTAATTCTGGCACCAGATAGCTGTGCTTGTACTAGAGCATAGGCTCTGGTTTCAAAAGTATTGAGCGCCAGTATAATTACAGGCTGTGAGAAATTCTATCTTAGTCCTCGCATGACAACGCACCTGTAGCTTTATTTATTTGAAGTTGGCCGCAGACATGCATGAACTGCAGTAGCCGCTTACCATTATGTACAGTGTAACTTCGTTTGATGCGTAAGTTTTATGAAGAAAAAAGACGGCAGGCCCGACCTGGTAAGACATGCAGGAATCCGATGGAGGCAGGTGACTAAGGACCCGGTAGAGTCCCTTGTGGGATGCCGTCATCAACGCATTTGCAACCGTATTCGTTTGGATGCAAGTGTTCATAGATTTAGTAAACTCTTACCACCAAGTAAACTGTAAGTTCGTTTTTCAATTTAGTTTTATAATTCAGCACAAAAATACAATAATCAATTTTATGTCTTAGAAGTACAATGCATCCGTTAGTGATCGTGTAGCATCTGAATCACTTGACCGGTCACAATATATTTCTTTTTTCGAGAGACTGGTTCGTAGCTATGCTAGATTCCGATACGTAATAAATCTCTCTATTAATTAATTTTTCTTTTCTTTTTATTTCCTTTGTGTAAGTTGACTGAAAGAAATTGCTGTATAGCAATAAAACCGCCTTTTATTTTTCTCTTTGTGTTATTTCTTGTTATGATACTTATTTTCCTAGTGTACAATGAAGAGTGTTGTATTGCATTGTAATTTAATACAATCAATACACTCGTATAGTGTAACGGCACTTTGGTGATTGACTGTTATAGTGAGAGTACAGTAAGCAAAAAAAACTTACATATTGTGAATTATTGTAAACTCTGTTAAAGTAAAAGCATTTCATATGTCGACTGAACATATGCTTCTCCTAGTAGATTGCTTGACACCAAAGATATTTGCCATAGCTGCAACGCATGGCAGGCGGCTTGGTTGTTGCGGTTTTTTTTGTCTAGTTGTTATTAAGAAGACACTGCTGCCTATCTCTTGATTATTTTTACTCTGTCGCCTCTGGATCTTACCCACGAGACTTTATGTTATAGTGGATAATCTTACACCGTCAGTACAAGGAAAAATTTGTTGGTGAAAATAATTTGTAATAGGAGTGTATGGAAAAATTTCTTAATTATGTAAAAGTGATAAACTAGTTCACCTGATGGTAGGTGGACGCTGTGTCCCTTAGACACGGACCATGATTAAGAATTTAATGCAAATGCATTGGTCACTCATGAGTACCTACTATTCTGTAGTATACTGTAAGAGCGTGTTTTTTTCCTTAATAACAGTTTAGTGGCGGTGCAAGGATATCCACTACCCCATATCGTCTCGTGTGTGTCGTGAAAGGCGACAGGGAGAAACTGAAACAGGAGAGCATCATTTTCCTCATAACAAATCAAAATAATAATAAAAAACTGCGATTGTCAACCAGCCTGCCTAACTTGGCAACTATGGCAAAATCAACCTTTTGAGGAAATCTATAGGGTAGGCCTATGTTTATCAGTGGACTTTTATAGGCTTTGATAGAAAGATGATGGTGGTTGATTCTTTTCCTTTCCCGTGGAACCGACTTATTTGTGCAGATACGTGGTAGAGTCACGCTGCAGTTATATTAGTAGTATAGTTGTAGCACGAATGGGTCGGCTCGACCGGGGAAGAACCACAGAATGCCAGCGTAAAATAGCAGCTTAACACTGCTGTGTTTCGTATGGTAAGTAGAGAACCGGAGACCCGTTTTGCTGGAAAAGAGGCATTCCATCTTAGTCCTCACGGGTGACAATTCACCTTCATTTTGATTCGCAAACGAGGATAGATGTAGAGGTCTATGGGCCACAGTAACCACTTACCATCAGGTGGACTGTGTGCTCGTTTGTCACCCTATCCTCTAAAAAAGACTCACTAACTTAATCGTGGTTCATCTAGATTAAAAAAGTTGTACAAAAGTACAATCTATGCTTATTGGTAAACAAAGCTCTTGAGAGTTAGCCAGAGAGTCAGCTATCTACAATCTTGCACGCTAATAGAAAACTATTAAAATAAATAGGAATGACATAAATATTACGTAATGTACAGTTGCGTGAATTACTGTTAACACCATTTATAGTTTCCTATTAGTTTTAATATTAATATTGGCAACATTTATTCAATGAGCAAAATTGGGGCAAGCATAATATGTGTCCACATTTTTTCATGATTGACGGGACAGAGCTCAACGCAAATAAGTTAAAAAATTAAATTAAAACTTTAATTAAGCTAAAACATTACTTCTACACTGAGATTCCGCCCAAATAAGACAAGTGATGTGGTTCTACTCGTGTAATAGTTCTTCTAGTGTAAGCAAAGAAGATCGTGTTGCTGAGAGGCTGCCCTGTGTTACATCGAGAGGAATGATGTAGCGGTTGCTTTGCATACTTTTTATTATTTTTACAATTAACCTTCAGAGTACATTCTAATACGAGTAACATTTTTTTATTTAAATAATTTTCAGAAATATTTCTAGCATCAGAAGTGGAATAGTTTATAAAACAGAAGTGGGATTAAAGCCTCTTCCTGTAGCTTTACATTTAAATTTCTTACAATATCTATAAAGTAAAATTAAGCTATCTTGATGTATTTCTGAGATCAAAATCGAGATCCTCTGTTGTAATTCTCCGACATATTATCTATAAAGTGAAGTTGACTTTTTCCTTTTACAAAAAATATAAAAATGCGATTAGTAGTTTTGACAGTCCTATATTAATGTTAACCTAACACTACCTAACGAATTCTGAAGAGAACAACACAGGTAAATATCTGAAGTTTCAAGGTTAGAACTATACGGTGGATGGATTAACACTTCCAAACCAAGCTCCTTCAATTTTTGCTAAGAGGCCAAAGATGTGTGTGGTCTGGCGTTATCATGATGAAAGACCACTCCTTTTCTGTTGATCTATTCCAGTCGTTTTTTCTCAATTTCTTGCTTGAGTTTTTTTTTATAGGATAGGGGGCAAACGAGCATGCGGCTCACCTGATGGTAAGTGACTACCGTCGCCCAAAAACAACTGCAACACCAGGGAGGGAGTTGCAGATGCGTTGCCGGCCTTTTAAAAAGGAGTACGCTCTTTTCTTGAAGGTCCCTAAATAGTATCGGTCCGGAAAAATCGCTGATGGTAATCGATTCCACAAGGAATTCGTGTGAGGAAGAAAACATCTTCTAAATCGCACAGTGGTGGACCGCCAATCATCCAGATGGTGTGGATGGTAGCGAGAGTTCTGCCGCGATGTGCGTTCGTGAAATTTGGCGGCTGGGATTAATCCGAACAATTCCTCAGAGCACTCCCCATGGTAGATGCGAAAGAAAATGCAAAGGGATGCAACATCTTTTCGCAGTGCCAATGAATCGAGCCGATCGGAAAAGGCTCGGTCGTCGAAGATTCGAGCCGCTCTGCGCTGGATGCGGTCAAGTAGAAGGAGCTGGCACTGGGGAGCCCCTGCCCAGAGATGGGAACAATATTCCATGTGAGGCCGAACCTGCGCCTTGTAAAGTTGCAGGCGGTGTGCCGGCATAAAATACTGTCCCGCTCTGCTGAGCACGCCAAGTTTTGAGAGGCCAATTTGGCCTTCTCTTCCAAGTGACCACGAAACTGCACGTCACTCGATATGTTGACGCCGAGGATTCCGATACTGGCTGAGGCAACTAGGGGAGTGCCTTGAAACTGAGGAGATACGACAAAGGGGTTCTTTTTAGCGGTAAACGTGCAAACTTGTGTCTTCTGAGGATTAAACTGGACTAGATTTAGTCGCCCGCAGTCCGAGAGTTTGTCCAGCAAAGACTCGACTTCAGACACAAGTTTGTTCCGGTACTCGGCGAAGTTTTCCCGAGAAATATTGGCACGGCCGGTGCATAGAACATCACCAGTGCTGTCATCCGCATAGCAAAGAATGTTACCAGTTAGCAACATATCACTGATATGCAGATGAAACAGCGTTGGTGATAGCACACAGCCTTGTGGAACTCCAGCGTTAATAGGCTTGTAGTCAGAACATGCACCGTCTACAACGACCTTGATGATCCCATCTGCAAGGAAGCTGGTGATCCAATTGCATAATTTATCGCGAAGCCCATAGGAAGGGAGCTTCGAAAGAAGCGCCTTGTGCCAAACCCGATCGAAGGCCTTCGCAATATCCATTAATTAATCTCATTACTTGTTGGCGGTAGAGAACTGAATCGATGGTTTTACCCGACGGTAAAAGTTCGCAATAAACGATGCCCTTCCAAACCCACCATAAACACAGCATCACCTTATTGCGTGTTAATACGGGTTTCGCTATTGTCTGTGGAGTTTAACTACTCTTTGACCATGATATTTTTCGCACTTTCTTGTCATAGGTGATTCAATTTTCTTCACCAGTGATTAGTCTTTCCAAAAATGGTCCGGTTTCATTACGTTTCAATAGAGAATCGCAAATGAGTACACGATTCATTAGGTTTCTTTCAATGATCTTTCAGTTAGTGTGGTACCCAAATATCCTTCAAACGGGTAAAAAAACTATTTTGTGGTCAATCCTGAATTCCACAGCTATTTTGTATCTACAAATACGCCGAACTTGCTCCACTTTTTTAAAAATGGCATCGACATTTTGATATCAAAATTCCCGGATCGAAAACGCTTTAACGAACTTTGTGCTACTCTTATTGACACTGCATTAGGTCCATAAACGTCATCAATATTATTTGCGGCTTGATTCGCAATTTGCCCTTTTTTGTAATAAAACTTCAAAATGTATAGAATTTATTACGTTAGATTCAATAATTTTGAACAAAAAACAACAACAACAACCACGACCTCACAGAAAACCAGCGTGAAGTAGAGGTTTACCTCTGCTTTTCGCTTGGTGAGTGCAGGTGGCCGGAGGCCCTTTTTACTGGAAATGAGGCATTCCGTCTTAGTCCTCACGGGTGACAACGCATCTACATTTTGATTTGTAATAGAGGGTAGATGTAGATGTCTATGGGCCGCAGCAAGCACTTACGATCAGGTGGACTGTGTGCTCGTTTGTCACCCTTATCCTATAAAAAAAAAGAAAAAAAAGAACGAGGAGTCGACTAAGTTATTAATAATTTTGCATTGCAATTTGCAAATTGAAAATGGCAGGAAAGAGTTTTTTTACTTTTTACTTTTCTTTTTCTTAATTTCCTATAATATGTATTGATATTAAAACAAGCCAGATACAAACAGTACAACTTAAGACATTTTTCTTCAATATTATACAAACAAAATACGACGAAACTTTTTCTCTGACTTATTAATTGATTCATTAATTCATTAATTACAGCCTATATAAAGTCGACTGCAGAACAAAGGCCTCTGCCATAGATTGCTTTATTGTATGATTATTTTTATAGCTATCACTTTTGTCTATTGGGTTGGAAACCTCTGTTTTTTTTTGGTATTTTCAGTTTATACCAGGAAGACGCTTTTGTCGCCTTTTATGACACTTAGGGGAAAATATTTTGATGTTTTATAAAAAATAAAGGTGACAAACGAGCACACATTCCACTTGATAGTAAGTGAATACTGTAGCCCGTTGAGTTCTATAACTTTGCTCAAAAATAAACATAAGTTTTAAAAAAAAATTACGAAGTTAAGAAGTTTGAATCATAAAGCCAATAAATCAGCGGAAAATCTTTCTCAAGTAAAAACTGTCGAGGCAACATATTCATGACTTTTGGAGATTATTAATTTAATTTAAGTTTACGAAGAATTTTTCAAAGTCGACAACAAAAATCTCCTTTGAAAATTTTTTGTCAGAGTTTCAGAAGAACTTCTTTGGATAGATAAATAGTACTTCCTTAGCGAAAATTTAAGGAAAAGTTGCTTATATTTATACCTTAAGTATAATTTGAAATTGCTGTATTATTTTTTAATACTTTATCTTATTTATGTGATAGAGCCTCGCTGCAGCTTTATATAGCTGTAGCACGAATGGGTCGGCTCGACCAGTTCCCACGAATACTAGCGCAAAACACCAGAATAAAGTTTCTGTGTTTCGTATGTGGGGCAGTGCATGCAATTGAAGGGAGTCCGAGAGGTACTCTCAAAACTATGTAAGACACATTATTTTGTTTTATTACGAGGATTTTAGTTGATTAATTATCAACATCCTTAATTCCATTGATGCTGTCTGGAATCAAACCTAGTTTGCGGTAGACCAGAGCTACCAAATTATTAATAACAAACCATTAAGAAAAGCAATACGTGTCAGTAATACCTTGCCTAAATTGCCGCGTAAAAATATTAGTAACAGGCAAATACACCGTGAACCCCGTAAATGTTGTACTAACGCGGCTGTAATCTAATTTCCCGGCATGTTACAGCCGCCACACTAATATTGTTTCGGCTTTCGGCGTTAGCTTGATACAATTATTTTCTAAATTACCACGTGTAAAGGTGGGCTGTGTCTATAAAAACTTCGAAAAACTGAGACTAGTTTTCTTACCATTGAATTAACGGAAGACTTAATAAGTTGATAAAAATTATGTGGCCTACATCCGCTCAATGAAAGAAAATAAAACGTCTTACCTAGTTTGAAGAGCATCTCCCGCCCTCCCTTAATTACGGGCACTATTTCCGTCACCACTTATCCTAGCACCACTTCTTCCAACTCCACCACACTGGGGAAAATATACCACCGATGAAAATACGACACGTGTATCGCCTTTACACGAGGCATCTTCAGTTGAAATAGTCACTGTGGTAGCTGACCGTTAGCTTTATACATTTTCTAAATTACCACGTGTAAAGGTGGGCTATGGCAATAAAAACTTGGAAAAATTGAGACTGGTTTTCTTACTATTGAATTATAATACAGCCGCCACACTAATATTGTTTCGGCTTTCAGCGTTAGCTTGATACAATTATTTTCTAAATTACCACGTGTAAAGGTGGGCTGTGTCTATAAAAACTTCGAAAAAGTGAGACTAGTTTTCTTACCATTGAATTAACGGAAGACTTAATAAGTTGGTAGAAATTGTTTGGCCTACATCCGCACAATGAAATAAAATAAAACGTCTTACCTAGTTTGAAGAGCATCTCCCGGTCTCCCCCAATTACGGGCACTATTTCTGTCAACACTAATCCTAGCACCACTTCTTCCAACACCATTATACTGGAAAAGACACACCACCGACGAAAATACGACACGTGTTTTGCATCTACACAAAGCATCTTTAGGTGAAATTGTTCCTGCCGTGGCTGACCGTTCAGTGAGCGGCGAGCAGACATTTGCTATTTATACAACTCAAAAAAAGGCGACAGAGGAAACTAAAACAGAAGAGCAGCATTTTCCTAGTAACATAAATAAAACTGCGATTGCGTACCCTCTGTCAACTCTTATGACACCCAAGGGATGATATTGGGTAATGGACATTCTTACTCCGCCACTACACAGCATGAAAAAAATTGTTACAGTTTGTATTGACAACCTCCTTATTTGAAGTCTGTAACATAATTCTTACTTGATTATTCAAATCAGAAACGCGAAAACACTGTGATATTCATTCCGAAAATTTAGTAATAATTTAACCTTGTTTAGCCTATTTTGGCTTGGCAAAATAAATTCACCTGACATCAGAAAAAGTTTTAACGAGTTTCAGCAAAACATTTTTCAAACTCGTAAATAAACTCCTGTTTGTTGCTAGGAGAAACGTCAAAGCTTGCTTTTCAGAGGAATAATATTTAACCAATATTTTTGACAATTTCAATTAGATTTTATCCTCTCGAGCGCCCAGCCACCGTTTTACGGTGGACTGTTTTACCCCCGATAAGCGCCCATCGACCGTTATACGGTGGTCACGTAGTTGTCCCAAATAATACTTAAATAAAACGCGAAAACAATGTTTATCTCTTTTTAATGTATACTATTTTGAAGGTAATGAAACGTTTAACAGATCTAATACACAAACACGTATAGTTTCGACAATTGTTAAAACAAACAGTCAAATAAACTTATTAGTATGCGAAGTCATATCGCTTTGAACGTTTGGTCAACTTTGAAGTGTGAATTTATTGTGTTGCGATTTGAGTATCGTGAGAACAAAATTTTTGGTAAGTAGCTAATGTTATTCATAATATATGGTAATATTATTTTCATTATAGTTTTGCTACTATGAACTTGTTCTACAATATTTAGATTAGTCCATGTGCCTAGCCAAACAAAACCGTTGCAAAAATCGTTCTAGATTTTAAAAAATAAGAAATATTTCTGCAAATTTTTTTCTTTTACTGGGAAAAAATATCATGAAATATTGTTATATTACAAAAAAAGATATAGAAAGTACTTTAAATAAATCTAAATAACAAAATTATAAGACGATGTCTAGTTTAACCGTGATACGGTGGCGGGACGCCCCGAATTCTGAATTCATAATGGCGGCGAAATATAAATTTAGAAATGAACATAGAAGTCGTGGAAACGCCTAAAAATATTTTTAGTCTAATAAGTTGGTATTTATTTTGTTTTAGTTTTGTTTTAGTTGTATTTATTTTGTTTGGTTAAGATATATTTTGATTTAATGTTGATATTTGATTTAATGATATATAACTGTTTGCTAGTTGTTTGTTTATTAATTTAGGTGTGGTTACAAATTAGGCGTAATAGGCATAATTTTCGACTACACACCTACTGTAAGGATACCTATTTTGTGTACCTATATTTTTTTTACGTAACGATTAACTACTAAATTTTTTATTTATTTTTCAGATTTGTTAAAAAATAAAGTGCAACCTCCAATTGACGCATTTATCTTACATGATAGCACCACTTCTTTCTCAGAAGATTTTTTTACAGCTAACCAAAGAATAGACCAGACCAGACCCAGACTATTCCAGGCCCAGGCGGGAAGTATTGCGCAGGGTTTGCGTTGTATGCCGTAATCCCACGTTTACTGCCCTGGTTGCAACGTGACTCTGTGCCTGTTTGCTTGTTTTGCGCAACATCACGCCACTTAATAATAATTTAAACTTTTTAACCGACTTCTAAAAAAGGAGGAGGTTCTCAATTTTATTATTGTTATTATACAACTAATCCAACTTTTCCATAGTTTCATTTTCTACAAGTCGACTTACAAAAATCATTTTAAAAAAATTTAAGAAATATTTTTTGCTATTAACAAAATAAATTAAACATAAAAATGTAAAAAAAATAAAAACACCGATGAATTTAACATAATATTAGATATACCTTTAAAAATAAATTTAAATTTTCGACGAAAGACGAGTCTATACATTTTTTGTCCTATATTGTCAGTTTGGTTCGAAATTTTGTCAATGTTTTTAATTGTTTTTAATAACTCTATCATATTATTAGAAATATGTGTTTATGTTTATTTGTTCCATATTCAGTATAGTATTTGACCAAACAAATCATTTATAAAATTATCAAACAGTTTATTTTTTACAGCCTTATCTTTAGTAGTGGTATTTTTTGTGGATCTTTTTTTGTTTCGTAAGATTCTATAAGATCTTACTACTTTAAACACACGATATATTATAAAAGAAACTCGGTAACAAGTTAAGCCCACAAAAGGGGACCACAAAAAATATTTTATGTGGAAATTAAGTCCAAAAAGGGCTTTGAACTCAAAGCTGTTGCTAAGATATTATTTTGCTTTAACTACTTCGTTTTCAAATATATTTCTTTGACTAATTTTATGAGAAGAGGGTGATTTTATCTATTTATATTAATAAAATAACTAATATATAATATTATAAGGCCTTTTATCATGCTATTAAGGATTCATATTAATATTTAAATGCATTTTTCTACAATTATGTGTATACATTTACACATTTGTGTGATCAGACCGTTTAAAATATTTCCACTTGCTATAAGAATTAGATAATTTTATATACATAAAAACGCAAATTTCATGTAGATTATGAATATATGATTATTTATTAGTGCTCATAAATGATTTTACGTCAAAATCAGCATTTAAACGTTGACCGCCATCTTACTTTCATACGCTAAATTTGGGCTGGGCGCTTGTCGATGTTATGACGTTTGACGTTTGGGCGCTCGAGAGGTTATACGTGGAAGAGGCATGCTGCAACTATATAAGTAGTATAGTTGTAGCACGTACGGGTCGGTTCGACCGGGGAAGTACCACGCTCTCACAGAGTACCAGCGTACAATAGCATCATAACGCCATTGTGTTTCGTATACTGACTATAGACAACCGAAGACCCCTTTTACTGGAAACGAAGCATTCTATCTTAGTCCTATACGGGTGTCCACGCGTCTGCATTTTAATTCGTAATTAAGAATGGATGAAGACGTTTATGGGCCACAGCAACTATTTACCATCGGGAGGCCTGCGTGTTAGTTTGTTACATACATCCTATAAAAAAGATAAAAGTGAACCTTACCTAGAATATCTCATTTCCAAAGAAATAGTGATCTTGATATTTACTTGCACTTGTTTAATTTCATTTAACCATTGGATGAATATCTAATACTATTGACCTCTAATCATGTTTGCCTTAAAACTTGAAATTGTATAACCAGTGCGTGTTGCCACTACTGGCCACATAAGGAGGCTTAAGGTCTCTGCTCGCAGAGGGCTATGTTTGAATTTTTTTTGCATCTATATGCAAAAAAAATTCAATACTTCTATAAAGTCTATACTTCTTAATAAGGATATCCGCAATAGAACCAGAGTAACTAGCATAGGCAATCCATCTTGTCCTGTTATTTTTAAGATATATCCGTTAGCAGACACCATTAAGTCATCGAGCATAGCGCTGAGTTCATCCAGTGAATCTTTCATATTTTTTATTTTATTTTATTTTTAATGACTAAAGTTCCCGCCGTTGATGTCAATACCGTTTCCTTTACGATTTCAAGATAGAGTTAATAAAAAGCTGAAGGTACTCCGGGTTAACTTTGAGATCAGGAAGTCTATTAACTTAGAAGCCCGTGACCATGGGTGCTACAAAGCACCTAAAACGTTATTACTTAAAAATAAAAAAAATTAAAGGCGATAAAGTCCGTATAAAAGGTTTTATTCAAAGCTATTGTAATAACTAAAATAAATAATAATATTGGCATTAAAATTTTAGGACGAATTGGTCGCCTCGACCGGGGAAGTACCACGCTCTCACAGAATATCAGCGTAAAATAGCAGCTTAACACTGCTTTATTTCGTATGGTGAGTGTAGAAAACCAGAGACCTTTTTTTACTGGAAAATAGGCATTCCATCTCAGTCCTCACGGATGACAACGCATCTGTATTTTGATTCGCAAACGAGGATAGATCTATGAAGATGTTCATGAGCTACATCAACTACTTATCATCAGCTGGACTACGTTCTCGTTTGTCACCCTATTATATAAAAAAGTTACATTTATTTGCGATTTTATTTCTCTATGCAGTTTCATTTTAGCTTTTTTAGTAATTCCCACTCAGAAAAATTAAGATAGTGACAGTCAGAGATTGATTAGTGTCTCCATCACGTAAAACGGGGTACGTACAATGATGGTAAAGTGGTCGCAGTGACCCATAGACATCTACATTTATCCTCAATAAAGAATCAAAATACAGATGCGTTGTCACCTGTGAGGACTAAAATGGAATGCCGCTTTTACAATAAATGGGTCTCCGGTTCTCTACACCCACCATACGCAACAGAGCAGTGTTAAGCTGCTATTTTACGCTGGTATGGTGTATAAGCGTGGTCCCCGCTCGAGCCGACCCATTTGTGCCACAATTATACTATTAATATAGTTGCAGCATAAATCTACCACGTAGAAAATTAATTAATATATTAAATAATATATATGTTATTAATATATATATATATATATATATATATATATATATATATATAATTGATTCTACCTTGAGTTGGAAAGACCAAGCAACGACCGTTAGCCAGAAAGTTACCGGTACCCTGCGTTCTCTCTATCGCCTAAAAAAATTTCTACATATAGATGAATATGCTACATCTGCAATCAAAGCAATGCTTGTGCAAAGTTTAATTTTTCCCTAATCGTTTATGGTGATGTGTGTTATTTTGACCTGAATGCAGATCTTCTTAATAATATGACCGTCTTCTGAATAACTGCATTCAATTCATTTTCAATCTTCGAAAGTATGACCATGTATCCACGTATCGATCTCAATTAAACTGGTTACCTATTCGTCAACGCCGTAGTTTGCATGCACTCACCACCCTTTATTCTATCCTGATGTCTCAACTTCCCCTTCCTACTTATCTCCTACTTTCAGTTGCTTAGCGCTAGTCATGAGAGAAACCTCCGCTCTACGAACAACCTTCTTCTCCTATGTCCCTCCCATAGCTCTGGACTTGTTCATTCTTCTTTCCACATTCAATCTATTCTCCTTTGGAACGCACTACCTCTCGAAATCAGGACGGCTAGCAATCGTTACGCGTTCAAGATGAAGGTTCGGGAATACTTAATTAATAAATTGGTAGAATCATCATAGTAACAGTTTATATATATATATATATATATATTATATGGATATGTATATATATTGTTATTATGTAATTATACATTTTTATTATCTTATTATATTTATTATAATTTATATTATGTATATGTATATATATATATATATATATATATATATATATATTTATATATATATATGTATGTATGTATGTATTATATTTTTATTACCATTTATAATATATGTATTTTATTTCCATGATAAATATGCTTTTTTGTTATTTTAGTTTAGTATTAGCATATTAACTTTTTATTACACCTACTTCATTCTATCTCTGCATCATCCCAAGGTAAACTGGTAGAGAATGCTTTAGGCATTAAGTCCGCCTATAAAACACATGTGTTTATGAAGTTTTAAATAAATAAATAAATATTTATGCCGTGTAGTGGGGGTTAAGAATATCCACTACCCCATATCTTCCCGTGGGTGTCGTAAAAGGCGACAAAGGGAAACAGGCAGGAGATGGGCAGCAGCATCTTCCTGATAACAGAAAGTTATAATAAAAAAAACTGTGGTTGCCAACCCGCTCGCCAAGCTTGGCTACTATGGCAAATACCTTCCATGACAAAAGTTACAAAAAGTCGGCCCCCAGTCCCCGGCGGCCCCGCCATTCCTGGCTACGGTGGCGACCATGGTAACGGCAGGGCAGGGGGTGCTAAGAACCTCCGGTGGAGGTTCGGTTGCCACCTTAGACGTCTCGACCTGGCAACATACAACGCACGCACCCTGAGGACTCACGAGAAGATCGTGGAGCTGAAAGAAGAGATAGACAAGATACGCTGACATATTATAGGATTATCCGCGATCCGAAGAGAGGGGAAGGACACGGTAATCTTCGAATCCGGCAACTTGCTCTATCACCGAGAGGGCGACCATCTGTCCCAAGGAGGTGTTGGAATTATCGTCCACAAGTCTCTCGTTAACAATGTTGTAAAGATTGGGAGTGTGTCGACGAGGCTTGCGTACTTTATACTCAGAATCACCAAACGGTATTTGCTTAAGGTCATACAGGTTTACGCACCAACCTCGGCATATCCCGACGAGGACGTGGAGGAAATGTATGAGGGTATCTCTAGAGCCAAGCATTCTTCCAAAACCCACTATACGGTGTTAATGGGAGACTTCAATGCAAATCTAAGCACAACAGCTATATTCTTCAACAGATTTGACAGCATACAGGCAACTGAACAGATAGATCTCGAAATGCATGCGGCAGGACTTACGCAACTTCAATACAGCTTGTATTGAAGAGGCGATCGAGCGGAACTAAGGCTCCAAAGTCTTTGCCAGGGATCTGTCTGCCAGAAAGAGCCTACTGTCGAAACTAAAGACCGAATGTGGCAGCATAGTTTCCGAGACACTTGAGAATTTGAGTGAGATTGAGAGGTTTTATGGGCAGCTATACACTTAATCGTTGGAGCCACACGCATGTGTGAGTAACGATCCAAGAGCGAGTCTTATCCGACCCTATTCCGAAGATATCCCAGACGTCAGTCTGAGCAAGATTAGAATGGTTCTCCAGCACCTTAAAAACGGCAAGTCCCTGGACGAGGGTCGAATTACAGCGGAGCTTTAAAAGCAGGTGGAAAACCGGTACTTAAAATCCTTCAGATGCTCTTTAATTCCGTCCTTCATGGTGGCACTACCCTGGAGGCGTGGAGCAGAAGTGCGGTGGTCTGATTCTTCAAGAAAGGCGACAACGCTCTCTTGAAGAACTACAGACCAATATCCTTTCTGAGCCGCATCTACGTGCAAAAATCACAAAAATCATGTTTAACGTCCATTTCACACTTATGCCGGTAGTTGTTGGGAACACTAAGATCGAAGTTATTGACAAGTATATTTACCTAGGACAAATAGTCCGATTAGGTAAGTCCAACTTTAACCGAGAAGTCAATCGACGGATTTTATTTTACGTCTGGCGTTAACTGTTCGTTACTGTGCGTTAACGCCAGACGTGAAATACCGAGACCATCGAAAGTGAGCAGTTGAAATTAAGAGGCGTATTACAAAAAAAACTCGAAATTACAAGGTTTCCTCGTTATAATTGTATGTTTATCGTTCTTTGCTTATAATAACAATTACTTGGTAAAATATTTCGTTTTCTCTCCTCAAATAAGCCCCGAGCGGATTTTAGATAACTTATTTATTTAATCAGTAATAATCATTCTCACGATGCATGTTTAGGCAAAAACTCTCAAAGACATGATTTGGGAGCTCTAATTTGTAGATTCTATTGAATATCGACCATAAAAAAAATATTTTTATGTCCCAAATATCCTACACTTTAATAATAGTATAATACATTTTCCTTACATGCTTTTCACACTAGGAAAAAAATCGACATAATTCAAAAAACGATCAAAAAAGCTTCGATACAAGCCTCTATATTTCCGAAGTTCTACATCATTTATACGTAAAATTTATAAATAATCAATAATCATAAAATATTTGCTTAAAAATAATCATCAACATTTGCTTAAACCATACTATTATTTTTACTTTTTAAATCGTTACTATTATATTTTAATTAATTCAATAAATGTAATATATATTTCACTACGCCGGCCATCTGAGATGATTAAAGCGCGAGCGCTTGCCGAGGGTCGACTTGCGTCAGTTGATTTCGGACGCTGCATCGTTTCGATACTACAGTAGTGTCGTCGATTGCCTGCATGCTAGCGCATCGTCAACTACGACCGCAATTTTTGATCGATCGGTTTAAAACTATTTTATATAGTTATAATTTAGATCACGTCTCTTCCATTAAACATGGTAGGGACAACGAGTCTGTA
Organism: Parnassius glacialis; assembly: GCA_033319125.1. Classification (NCBI taxonomy): domain Eukaryota; kingdom Metazoa; phylum Arthropoda; class Insecta; order Lepidoptera; family Papilionidae; genus Parnassius; species Parnassius glacialis. The sequence continues at coordinate 38,042,709 of JAVANC010000003.1, read as the reverse complement.
GCATTGGCACAATTGAGCAAACAAGAAAATATTATTATAGAAAAATGTGGTCTATTCATTGACCCAGATCATTGTTATATGAGGGCTTCACCTAATGGTTTATACAGCAACGGTCTTATTGAAGTTAAATGTCCTATTTCAGCTTTCGGAATAGATTTTGACACGACCTTTCGACAAAAAATAAGTTAAATTTAGAGATTCAAGTGTAACATTAAATCAAAATAATGACTGGTTTTACCAAATCCAAGGCCAGCTTTATTTAGCAAATAAAAATGTCTGAATACTTTCCATAATATGTATTGGCCCAGATTATGCAGTAAAAGTATTAAAAATTTATAAAGACGACCAATTTTAGATTTTCAATATGTTACCCAAGTTACAAGCTTTTTATGAAAAGTGTGTCTGCCTGAAATTATCGACTCGAGAGAAGTTTAGTCAATGCCGTCGCAGCAAATATTTTTCTAATAAAAAATATGGTAATTGACTGTAAGTAGCGATTAAAAAAATATTAAATACATTTGGTTGTTATATTTAGTAAAACCAGGTTGCAACCGTTTATTTATTAATACCACTATTCTACCGGTAGTATAATCGATTATTAACCGGTTTAGTGCGGGTGGCACGCCAGGAGTGTTCTTCTTCCAAGCTTCTTTATTGTTTGATATTTAGAAATATTATTAGGTGAAAATTTAATTTAAAATGAAAACCAAGGTTTCCAAGGTGATTTAGCTGTACCTACTTATATAAATGATTTTTTTATAAAACAAAAATTGTACAATAGGTTTGTAATCTCTTCATAATAAAAGTCAAATACTCTCAATTTCAAAGAAAACACGTAAAAAAAAATGTAGTTACCCACTAAAAACAAGTATCCTTCCATTTGTTCGCCGCCACAGCTAAAAGTTTTCGAAAATCGGTGCCGCAACGAATCGGTTAACATTCGATTACGGCGTAACAATTAAATATTTATGTGTACTTATTTTGACACTAAATTTCATAAATAATAAATAATATATTAAAATGGAATATAATAATAAATAATAAATTATATAATTATATAATAATTAATTACAGAAATACCTCAAAACCTTAAAAACAAAATTGTACAACCAGTGCGTTTTGCCAGTGATGACTTACGGAACTGAGACGTGGTCCTTCACTGCTGGCCGTATGAGGAAGCTCAAGGGTCGCTCAAGCGAGCTATGGAGAGGGCTATGCTCGGAGTTTCTCTGCGTGATAAACTTAGGAATGAGGATATCCGCAGTAGAACCAGAGTAACCGACATAGCCCAACGGATTAGTAAGCTGAAGTGGCAGTGGGCCGGCCATATAGCTCGAAGAACCGACAACCGATAGGGAAGAAAGGTTCTCGAGTGGCAGCCTCGTACCGGTAGGCGAAGTGTAAGGGCGTCCCCCCACGAGATGGAGTGGACGACCTGGTAAGACATGCAGGAAGTCGATGGATGCAGGTGGCTCAGGACCGTGCTTTGTGTCATTCTTTGGGGGAGGCCTATGTTCAGCAGTGGACTTGTGAAGGTCTGTAATGATGATGATGATGATGATAATAATTATTTAACAAGATAACATTAAAATGACACACCCAAAAATATTCCATCCACTGAAGTCCATCCTAAGAAAACTTTGTATTATGGAAGATCAAGATCGTTTAATCGCCATACTCACAGTAATATAGTGCGAGCGAGTGAATAGATATGAAAGAAAGTGTCAGTCGTGTAGTTTGCCACCCCCTCGGTGCGTAAGCCGCGGCGCCCACCTAAGCTACATGATTTCGACATGGCTTGTAGCATGATTCTGACGATGCTCTGACGTGACCACGAGTGACACTGCTTGCACCAACCTGTGCAACAATAGCATGTCGCAGAGTTCATTTTGGGCCAAAATCTCGCCTGAAGAGGATAAACATGCCCTTGCTTTGCTACAGATTTCAAACATTCAAAGTGCCAGCTGAAGATTTTGAGTACATCACTAAGGGAAAAAATTTGAAAAGTGGTGGTACTTTCAATTTTGAAGGAATTAGAATTACATTTCGCATAGATTTGCCCTACAAGTTGCAAAAAGCATCTTGCGAGTTCCTGTTATTGTAATCGTGTCTAGGATAATCATATAAACATGGTTTTTCATGAACTAAATCAATGAATTTAATATTAAAACTACAAGTTTCGTGTTACGTTGCCACTTCAATGCGTCACTAGTAGCAAGCTGAATGGGCACGTCAGATCATGCGGCGTCACGCCACGCAAATGGGCGTTACTACATACATTCCCTTTGAATGTTGAGGCGAGTGACAAGTTACGCGTAAATCACGCGTCAGATCACGTGTTACGTTACGTAGGTGGGCGCCGGGGCCTAAGATACCTAATTTGCGAAACGCCGAAATGTAAGAGGGCTCTTAAGCAAGACATACCAGATGTCAACCCATAACCCATACATGTGACTAAAACAGCTAGCCCATTTGCTCTGCGTGATGACAAGGTGACCCATGACAAGAAGTGAAGAGTTACATGATAAAAAATAAAAATAATGAAATTAAAAAGTTACAAGAGTACCTAAGAATTTTGATTCCGCCTACACCTTAACAATTAGCGAATTGGAGGTACTCCATATCGAGCTGATTAAGATGAAGATTAATTGAAATTGCCCTAGCAACATCCACCACCTAGGAATCCGTCAAGCTAAGTGCCACCCCCCTCTATCTATTTCAACCGCCAAGCAATTGGTAGGAACTTATTTTCAGGGGTCAATCCTAGTGTGAAGAGTTCGGAAAATCAAGCTAGCTTGTAACGTTTACAGATAACATAATGTTAATGGGTAAAAATATGAGTGTATTGTTTAATTGAATTGAGCTTATTCTATTTAAAGTTTATATCTTTAAATTGACCGAGTACCGAGATATTTAAGGTTGGTCTTTGGGACACTCCTTTTATCTTTAATAGCATTAAAATAGAAACCAGAGGACGGCAATTTTGTAATTGATCTTTGACTAATCTTGTATAGTTTACCTCAAGGAACAACCCTTGGACCCAGTTTATTTTAAATTTATAAGAATTTATTAAAATGTCAAAAGCCTCTTCATAAACTGCCTCTAAGGGGATATTTGCCGTGGTTGCCACGTTTTCGGCAACGGATTTTTTAATGTATTTGATTCGTATTCAGAAAGATGCTGGTGCCCTAATTCTGTATTATTTAACTTTTTGCCTGTTATTTACACCTACGGGAGGATATGGGGTGGTGAATTCTCTTAAACCCCCACTACATGGCCAATTTATATGAATTAGAAGTTGTTATGCCTTCATAATAATTAATTGTAGAATAGCCTAAAAACTTTCTTTAGAAAAGGAACTTAGTAGAATTACGAATCACTAAAATATAATTTACTTACAATTAACCTAAAACCTTGATCCAAAAACATCCCAGAAATAGGAGAAGGACGTTGCCCAGCATTGCGACGTTTAATGGCTGCAACTTTAATTTAAAAGCTAGAAAACACTAAATATCTGACTTTTAGTAAAGTGAATTGCATACAACCTTTTTACTTACTAATCAAACCTCTACCTACGGATCATAACGTATTCTGAAGAATAGTGATAACAGTATATAATATTTTGGTATCTATATAGACTCTAATACTATCTGAATGTAAATACCGCCGAGATACTTACTACAAAGGATTCCTATTTTTTTTCAAGCTCCTAAGATCTTTTATATTGCGATATACCTATATATATTTATATATATATATATATATATATATATATATATATAAAATTACAGTAGATATATTTATATAATTATACATGCACTACTGCAATATAATAATTTGCCCGCTAGCACGTCTTGTCGAATTAATTTCATTTTAGCTAAACTTATTGAATTTAGTTGTCTATTGAAAAAAAATCAGTGTTAAACGAAATCGACAAATACAAATTACTGTTCGCAAAACCTGAAATGATACAGCGTGCATATTCATGATTGACCAATCTTATATAAAAGCTCTCACAAATGAAACTGCTACTATTCGAGAGATTCATTCATTCTATTTTAGTCCTCACGGCTGACAACGCTTCTGCATTTTAATTCAAAAACAAGATACACGTAAATGTCTATCGGCTACAGCAACCACTTACGATCAAGTGGACAGTGTGCTCGTTTGTCACCTTTATTTCATAAAAAGCTCAAGGTCCCTCAGCGAGTTAAGAGCTATACTCGGTGTTTCCCTGCATTATAGACTTCTAACTGACATGGTCCAACTGATCGGTAACCTGAATTAACAACGAGCCGGCCATATACCTTGAACCGACAACCGATGGGCAAGAAAGAGTCTCGAGTAGCAGCTTCGCACTGGTAGGTGAAATGTAGAGAGATAGATGGGGTGACGACCTGGTAAGAGATGTAGAAAATCGATAAATGCAGGTGGATAGCTATATTACGGCTTAAGCGAGAATATATCACCTTGAACGTATCTTTGAAAGTGCCGTTGTAGTTTAAATCCGTCTACTAAGCGTGACAATTAATACAAATCCTCCCTACAGCTGAAGAAGCATATTGTTAACAGTGGAATTTTACGTGCAAATGAAGAAAATTTTATCATTTTTGCGCAATCAAAAATTAGACAACCCATGCAAGAAAGTCTACAAGATTAAGATAAACATTTGCATTGACTTCGCATAAACTTCCCTAACGCGAACTGAAAGTGACAGAGGTGTGGTGGCCGCAAGTTCGGCAAATATTTTTCTTTAATAGCAAAGTTTATCTTTCGATTTTAACGGAAAGTTCATTTATGAGTTCCGCAAAATATTTTCCAGAAACTCATTTAATGTTTCCACCGACATTAAGCTAAGCGAAATTAGTTCAAGGGTTCTTTGGTAAAAGCGAAATTTAAGATAGTACTAGAGATTATCGGGTATCAGTGTAGCTTCAAAGGAATAGAGAAAAAGCTTTTGCAATTTACCATATTGGGCTTCAAAACCTCTCAAAGTCAGATGGGATTGTAGGCAAGTACTGGCGTATAATCTATACAAATAAATAAAATTGAAGTGTCTGTTTGTAACATCAAAATAACAGCTTTTTCTTAAATGCATATGAAAATATATACGGTACTAATAAGGAAAAAAAACTATTATTTACATTTTTGTTTGTCTGTCTGTTTGTATGTTTGTTTCGGCTAATCTAATTTATTGTGTTTTTATAACATGTTTAAGTTATCTGTTTTACTTTTATTGGCTGGAAACAAAATAAATATATGTGTACACCACACTGTGCTAGAATGCAAGATACCTAATGTAAATTTTACTAACACTTAACTCACTGTATTCACAAATAAATAAATGAATTTTATCCGGTAGAAAGAATTTTGATGTTTACTTATCATAAGCCAGTGGAAGAGTAGAAGCAAGTTGAGCTTAAGCTGAAGTGACAAACTAAATTACAGTTAGTCTGATGGTAAATTGCTGCTGCAGTCCATGTACAGATGCAGTAAACTTTAAATAAAGATAGCTATAGATCTACTGTTATACTCTTTAGACCAAAACAAAGTGCAAGCAGCGCAAATAGGAAAAGTAGGAAAGGTAGATAAGCATAAAATTTCGACCACCTTGAATGCAATATTGAAAATGAATCTCAATAAGAGTACCCTTAACCGACTAGCGTTGTTTGTTGCGATTGTTGTATGCGTATATAGTGAGAGAGGTGTATCAGGAACCAGCAAAAGCGGTATAAGAGTTCATTCATGTAATATTAAAAAAAAGATACCCTCACAGTCGAAGTTTCCCCTGTATTTAATAGGCAGTTTACCTTAACTAATTGCACAAGGACAAATATCCAGACCAGAAACAATTATTTGTAGATCATGCAAATGATAGTACTTTGAGGGTCACTAACTACGACACCGTCAATGATTTGTCCGTCATGAAAACTTTAATTTGTTCCCCGTGTCTACTAATTTTCTTTCACTTTACTTTTGCTCTTTCACTGTAGGGAGGATTTGCTTTAATTGACACGTTTGGCAAGCAGTTTGACGATCCAAAAGCTGGCTCTTACCTTTCTTACCTTTAATAATGCTTCTCCCAGGTGATGTCGGCGCCGTTACGACAGGACCGACGGTGTTTGCGGGGAGTATGTGAAGTGCGTGGGGGTTTTTCACTACCGCGCCTAAGACCGGCACTCGCCGCTAGCTCGCGACCCGATCGCCACCAAATATTTTGTATTTTTTATTCCTTTTAAATATACAATTTGCCTATCGTGTGAGTCGCCTATTTTATTCATGTTCCCTAATTGAACATAGTGGCAACCGTGATAAATTAAAACAAAATTCCGATTCCGCCGCGTAACACGGTCCAAAGTTCAAAGCACTTACCCCGCGTTTACAACGTCGCGAACGCAAGTACTACGGGCTACGAGTACAAGGGAAGCCACATCCCGATTGCTAAGAACAACGAAGCAGTCAAGAAGGAGTCATTTGGAGCGGAGAGAAGACAAGAGGGCAGCTATCGAGAACCGGCCAAGCTGAGGTCCAGCGGAGTCTACGCGCCACAGCAGCGGTTTTGCCAGCTAAAAGTGAGCCCGTTCCTATTATTTTACCTCTTCGTGTCCCACTATTCCTAAAAATTCTATTTGTGTGAACAGGGAAACAAGGAATCTAGTCCTATTTTTTGTTGCCTTACCCTACCTACCTATTCTTAAGCAACATCCTTTATATTCCTTGTCTATCTTATACCCTTTCGTATATAAAACTGCTAATCTAAATAAACTATTCCTTTTTTTTTTATAGGATAAGGGTAACAAACGAGCACACAGTCCACCTGATGGTAGGTGGTTGCTGCGGCCCATAGACATCTACATCTATCCTCTATTACAATTCAAAATGTAGATGCGTTGTCACCCATGAGGACTAAGATGGAATGCCTCATTTCCAGTAAAAAGGGCCTCCGGCCACCTGCACTCACCAAGCGAAACGCAGAGGTAAACCTCTACTTCACGCTGGTTTTCTGTGAGGTCGTGGTACCACCCCGGTTCGAGCCGGCCCATCCGTGCGACAGCAAAAGCTGCCGCGTGGCTCTACCACTGTTATCCTTAATTCCTACTCAATAATCCTACCAAATAAAATACCTATTAAAACAATCCTAAAAGAATTACCTAGATAAACCTACCGACAATTTACATACCTAACGAGTTAAAATCACCTATTTACACCTATTTGCTTACCTATCAGCTAATTGCCTATTATTTCTTACTATTATTTAGCCGTATCATTTGCTAGGCAATCAGTGCTATTTTTCAAGCCGCCTATAATTTGCATTCATTGCGCCTATTTTACGACTTGAAAGTCTTCACTAGCATTTAATTAGTTAGTAGCCACTGTTAAATAGTTAGAATTTAAATAGCTGAACCTATTTCTTTAAACGTAAGCATACATATGTACATAGCTACGCAAAAATTTGAGCTTAACTTCTCAATGCAAGTAAATTCACTTCTCGCTATTCACTGTTAGTTGTTTATGCACGCAAATAAATTAGTCATCACTGTAGCATAATCATTCGCTAAGCCCTATATTACGCTAATTAAACCATTATTTGCACAAATCAATTAAATTTACGATCAACCTTGCTTCCCGTTATTATGTTATGTACGTAGATATCTGCAAAGTATTCCAACAATCAATTTCAGTTACGGTGCAGCGGTCGCTCGAGACTATCATCGCATCCCGTGTCACTGCCAGCACTGCGGGCTCACGTCGTGGTACTGGACCGCGGGCGTCGCGCGTCATCAATCCTACCTTTCACCGCGCTTCTGCTGATTTTGAACCGGTTTCCGTCACAGCGGCTACGAAGCGAGGAGCGTATTGTATGCAATTCTTATTTATTTGATTAGTACAGCGCATAACTAGTTGTTTTGATTGTCTGCGCGTTAACTTTGCTAGTATGGAGGCAAAGTACAAAACTCTTAAATTAAAACGCGCTTCAATTAGAGGCCGTGTTACGAAATTTAATAACCATTTAGAAGAATTAAAAGGTAAAAAGCTTACTCCTACGGAAGTTAGCGTGCTATCGCAGCGATTAGTTAAACTTGAGACTTTATTTGGCGAATTCGATAACGTGCAAAATCAGATTGAAGCATTGGAGGAAAATAATTTAAGCTTAGAATTGGATACCAGAGAAGTTATCGAACAAGCTTTCCACAATTCGATCGCATTGGCTAAGGAAATTATTTCCGTAAGCAGTACGACAAAAAAGTCGTCGCTTCAGCATAGCAGTATTTACACAGCTGATGAAGATGATCACGAAGTTATCGGCTTTCGTTTACCAGTCATTAAAATTAATAAGTTTGATGGTACGTTCAACAAATGGTTGGAATTTTGTGATACGTTCAGTTCTCTGATACATAATAATACAAAAATAAAAAATATACACAAATTTCATTATTTAAATTCCTATCTAGAAGGTGAAGCTGCTCGTGTAATATGTAATTTAGAAGTTTGCGACAATAATTATCCTGAGGCATGGAGTCTTCTTTGTGAGCGTTTTAATAATATTCGTCAATTAATAAATAATCATTTGAAATCTTTGTTTAATATTGAGCCGTTGCGTGAGTCTGACAAGTCATTAAGATTTCTAGTAGACCACGTCACAAAAAACCTACGTGCTTTAAATACTTTAAAACAGCCAACTGATCATTGGGATACCCTGATCATATTCATGGTCTCAGCGAAGTTAGACAGCAACACGCGTGTTAAATGGGAGGAGTACATTCAAGCTAATGTTAATGCTTCGGATATGCCTAGCCTAGATGATTTTATGACTTTTATTAAGGGCCGCGCTGAAGTTTTAGAGTCTGTTTATCGCAGTAAACAAGACAAAAATATAAAGTCAAACCCGAATCACAATCAAGGCGTCAAACAAAATCCCGTTTCTCATACTAAGTCATTCGTCAGCGCTGAGCAGGGCGACTCATCATCAACTGCCTCTCACAAGTGTATTTTCTGTGGTCAAGGTCATCGTAATTATGAGTGCTCACAATTTCAATCGAAATCTATTGATGATAGACTTTCATTAGTGTCCGAGCTAAAGTTGTGTCCCAACTGTTTGCGCAAGGGGCATAATACGCGCGCATGCAGGCTTCCAGGTACGTGCAAAATATGCAAAAAACGTCACAATACCTTTTTACACAAACCTACGGATTCTGATACCAATGTGGCAGTCACTAATGTTGCAGTCTCTGAGCCAGTTTCAATGTCAGCTGTTTCTGCTTCTGAGACACTACTATGTACGGCTTTGGTTGATATTTTTAATCCCAAAACAACCAATTACATTACCACTAAAGCTCTCTTAGACAACGGTAGTCAGTCTAGCTTTATTACAGAAGCACTTAAATCAAAGTTAAATTTAACTGCTTCCACGTCTGATGTTAGGAATGTGGTCGGCATATATAACACTATTGTCAAGCTTAATGCTGAACGTTGCAATGTTCGAATTCATTCAAAGGTAGGTTCTTTCAGCGTTATGACGTCATGTTTAGTCATACCCCAAATATCAGGTAAGATACCTAAGTCTCTTGTGTCTATTACACACCTTAACCTGAAGTCCTTTGCATTAGCAGACCCCAGCTTTTATGAGCCGTCTGACATAGGACTGCTCATCGGTGCTGACCTATTTTGGTCCATTATTGGAACCAAACAGCACTCTTTAGGCAAAGGAAATCCTATTCTACATGAGTCTAAATTAGGATGGCTTATCGCAGGTCCCATGCACCATATTCAAAATGACAATATCAATTTAAATTCCCCAGTGAAATGTAATTTTGTAAGTATTGAAGGCAACAATACTTTAGTTGAGCTTCACAATGATTTGAAGAGGTTTTGGGAGCTTGAAAGCTTGCCACAAAAGCCCCTTCTTACAGACCAAGAGAAAGCTTGCGAACAACATTTTTTATTTCTATTATGTTCAATTAGGGAACATGAATAAAATAGGCAACTCACACGATAGGCAAATTGTATATTTAAAAGGAATAAAAAATACAAAATATTTGGTGGCGATCGGGTCGCGAGCTAGCGGCGAGTGCCGGTCTTAGGCGCGTTGGTGAGAAACCCCCCACGCACTTCACATACTCCCCGCAAACACCGTCGGTGCTGTCGTAACGGCGCCGACATATGATGTATTCTTATACAAAGTGTATACTTATATAAAGGCCGTGTTTTGTTTTATAATGACTTGACTTTGCTTAACATGACTAAACTGGAGATTGTGAAACACTGTCCTCGTTATCAGGAATTTTTACTAAATTTTTATTTTTTCATTTTGATAAAAACTACTTTTTATCAAAATGCCTAAAAACCTAAAAGAAATAAAAAAGTTAATTACTTTTTCTTTTATGATGATGTCATGTATGTATGGGATGAGTCGCTCGCGTCCGTAGGCTTTGACCACCTAATCCTAGGCCCACCCTACACGTGTCCCCAGGGTGGTGCTAAACAAGCGACAAAGCCGAAAGAACTGACTCGGCTCCTCGCCGTGTGGTAACGGCGTAAAAAATACCACACCCTACTTTCGCACCATGAGGCATAGTATTAAAGAAATGGCCCCGAGTTCCCGACGCCCCTTTAATGGGGCAGGGGTGCGAAGAATCTCCGGGAGGAAAACCGGCGACGAGGTTCGCCACCCGTCACGTTTTGTCCCCCGGAGGGGCGAAAAGTGGATTGCGGAAGCCCGTCTGGCTACATTGAATGTATGTGGAGGAATGAATGATAAGATGGATGAAGTATGCGATATGATGCATGATAGAGGAATAGACGTGTTATGTGTAAATGAGACGAAACGGAAGGGAAAGGATGCTACTACACATGGCATGTATACCGCGTACTGGTCTGGTGTAGACGAGACCGAGCGGGCATGCCAGGGAATCGGTATCATCCTTTCAGAAAGAATGGGTCAATGTGTGAAAGAGTATGAATGTGTAAGCCCGAGACTGCTATGGATACGAATGAAAGTGGGCTTAAAGAAGTTGTTTGTTTTAGGGGTCTACGCCCCAGACATGTCTAAGCCCACTTATAACCGAGAGCAGTTTTGGGAGTTGGTAAGGATGGTGCTAATGAAATGCAAGGTTAATGAAAATATTGTGATATTAGGCGATTTTAATGGAAGGGTTGGGGTGAGGAGGCTTGGTTATGAAAGGATATTGGGAACGTTTGGTGATGAAAGTATAAATGAGAATGGTGAAAGCCTTCTCGCCGTATGCGTGGAAAAGAGTATTTTTGTGACGAATACTTTCTTTCGTCATAAGAAGATTCACACGTTTACATGGGAAAGAGGTGATGATAGAAGTATGATAGATTTCATAATTGTTGATGAAAGAATGAGGAGCGCGGTGGTAGATACAAGGGTTTACCGGGGCTCTAACTTAGGGACGGATCATTACTTGGTCTTATGCCGAATTAATGGTCTTTTCAGACGTTGGAGGCATTGGACATCTGTGTCTACCACTGCTTTACAGCGTATAAGAACAGAGAGGTTACAAGATGAAGGTGTGAGAGAGAAGTTCAAATATAGATTGAGAGAAAATGTAAGTGGTATGGCTGAATTGTGTATGAATGATTTAGACTTGGAGACTGTGTGGTATAATGTCAAGAAAGGTTTAGTGGATGCAGCTACCGAAGTATGTGGTGTAAGTAAGAGAACGAATGAAAGGAAAATTAACACGTTATGGTGGGATGATGAGGTACGGATGGAAGTTGAAGCAAAGAAGAAAGCATGGCTAGATTTACTAGCAACCAAAGCTAGTAATTCTAGCAGTATGAATGATGATATTGAAAGGAAAAAGGCAGTCTTTAGACACCTAAATAAGAGAGTAAAAGAAGTAGTTGAAAGGAAAAAGCAAGAAAGAACGGATATGAATGATAGAAAAATATCGGATAACTTCCAGGCAAACATTAAAATGTTCTGGAAACTCGTAAGAACTACCAGGGGACATTCAAAACAGCCTAGAATGAATGCTATACGAGACCAGAATGGCTGTATTCTGAATGACGAAGTTTTGAGTTTAAGGAGATGGAAGGAATACTTTGAAAGCGTGTTTATGAGTGATGAGACGTTTGAATTAAATGAAATAGAAATTCCGGAAGAAGAGGAAATAGAAAGAGATATAAGTATAGATGAAATAATGAAAGCAATGAAAAGTATGAAAGCAGGTAAGGCAGCCGGTTATGATAGAGTATCTCTCGAAATGCTAAAGGCTGGAGAAGGAGTGGTGGCAGACCTGCTGTGCACCTTATTTAATTTATGTTGGGAACTTAAGCGGGTACCGGGAGACTGGTGCAAAGCCGTGATAGTCCCAATATATAAGGGAAAAGGATCACAGCAGGACTGTAAAAACTACCGTGGTATCAGCCTTCTTAGCATTGTGGGAAAACTGTATGCTAAGGTACTAATTGAAAGAGTTATGGAAGAAACTGATGGAAAAATTTGGGATGTGCAAGCGGGATTTAGAAAGGGAATGGGATGTACGGATCAGGTCTTTTCCATGCGCATGATCGCGAAGAAGTTTTTGGCCAAAAACCAAAAAGTTTTTTGTGCGTTCATAGACTTGGAGAAGGCTTATGACAGAGTGGACAGGGATGTGTTATGGCAAACACTGAACTCATTTGGGTTGAGCGCTGGCTTGATACAGGCATTGAAGTCTCTATATAGGGACTCTAGTGCTTGTGTCAGGATCAACGGGGCCTACTCGGACTGGTTTGGCATCCATAAAGGTGTCAGACAGGGCTGTGTGGCTTCCCCGTGGCTGTTCAACCTATTTATGGACAGTTGTTTGGTAAATTTGAAAGCAGAAGAATGCGGGTTAAGAATGGGTGAGTTAACCGTCAAATGCCTTTTGTACGCCGATGATCAAGTCATACTTGCGTCGTCGGCAGCCGAGTTGCAAATGATGGTTACATTAATGAACAGGACATTAAAAGAAAAGGGAATGAAAGTGAACGCAAGTAAGACGAAAGTTATGGTTTTTGAAAGAGAAGAAAGTAAAACGATATGTGAAATAAGAATAGAAGGGGAGTTGGTAGAGCAAGTAGATGAGTTTGTGTATTTGGGATGTGTGTTTAGCAGGGATGGTAGATATGATCAGGATATAGAACGACGAGTGAATGCAGGAAATAGATTGAATGGGGCTCTACACTCTATTGTGAAAAGTCAGAATGTGTCCAAAAAGGCACGTTTGGCAATTCACAATGCTGTGTTAGTGCCTACTTTAATGTATGGTAGTGAAAGTTGGGTATGGCAGAAGAAGCACGAGAGTAGAATAAATGCTGTAGAAATGCGGTCATTACGTAGTATGCTAGGGCTGAATCTGAATGACAGGGTGAGAAATAGTGTGATAAGAGAAATGTGTGGTTTGCAAGATGATGTTGTGACTAGGATTAAGAAAGGAATGCTTCGGTGGTTTGGTCATGTAGAAAGAATGAATGAGGAAAGCGTGACAAAGCAAATTTATGTTGCAGAGGTGAATGTCAGAGTCGGGAAGGGTCGCCCTAGGCGAAAGTTTATCGACCAAATAGGCGATATATTGAAAATGGGCCAAATTAAGAGTACCTTTAACCGACGAGCGTATATGCGTAGGTATATGGATGTGGAGGAAGCGAGAGAGGTGTGTCAGGATCGTGCCAAATGGAATTCCATAGTCTCTGCCTACCCCTCTGGGTGACAGGCGTGAGTGTTTATTATGTATGTTTACTTTTTCTTTTACTAACTACAAAACACTGCATATAGTATAAATATATTTATAACTTTGACAAAATTTTAACTGTAGAGTAGGTAGAGTAATTAAGTAAATAATGTTTACAGAGAAATTTAATACTTAATAAATTATTTTTGAACATTTATTATAACTTTAAAATGGAGTTGGTTGGCATTTACTAGTTTTTAGATTGGTATTTCTTTATTTTATAATGTTTTTATATTATTGAACATTTGTGCTGAATATTTAATAATAATTAGCTATAATTAGCTAGTTCTGTACAAGATAATTTCTAAATATTTTTCATTGTGATATTATTAATATTTTGTTAAAAGTAGTAAAGTAATGCTTAGCAATTTAATAAATAAATTGTTTTAATATTCGTAAACAATTTATTGTTAATGATTAAAGACATTGACTGATTGATTATTTCATTCTATCAAGCCTCCCTCTTAGGTTGTCTTACATTAAGAGATATTTGCAAATCGCCATACTTCTCAGGTACAAATCCCATTGTTGTCTCTTACGACACTCACGGGTTTGACATGAAGCAGTACATTCTCATAAGCAACGTAGCGTTTTTTCTAACCTTAGTTGTATCAATTGTTTTCTTTTCTGTAATGAAATTTGTAAATATAAATAAATGGATTGCTCGAATATTAATATTCAATTGTGTATATAATATATATAAGGCCCCAGGCGAGGATGGAATTACAGCGGAGCTTCTGTAAGCGGGTGGAAGACCGGTACTTGAAGTCCTTCAGAAGCTCTTTAATTCCGTCCTCCATGGTGGCATTACACCGGAGGCGTGGAGCAGAAGTGCGGTAGTCTTGTTCTTCAAGAAAGGTGACAACGCTCCCTTGAAGAACTACAGACCGATTTCCCTTCTGAGCCGCCTCTACGTGCTGTTTTCGAGGTCATTACGAATCGTCTTGCGCGCAGACTTGACGACTTCCAGCCTCCCGAACAAGCCGGTTTCCGAAAGGGCTTTAGCACCATAGACCACATACATACCCTACGGCAAATTGTACAGAAGTCCGAAGAGTACAATTTGCCACTATGTCTGGCGTATGTGGACTATGAGAAAGCCTTTGATTCCGTCGAAATTTGGGCGGTGCTGCAGTCCCTTCAGCGGTGCCAAGTTGACTGTCGGTATATTGAAGTGCTGAAGTGTTTGTACAGTAGGGCTACGATGGCTATCCGAGTACAGAACCAGAGTACGAAACCCATTCAATTGCAGAGAGGTGTAAGACAGGGTGATGTTATATCCCCGAAACTCTTCACCGCTGCATTGGAAACGTTTTCAAGCTTCTGGACTGGAAAGGATGCGGTATTAACATCAATGGCGAGTACATCACTCACCTTCGATTTGCCGACGATATAGTCCTTATGGCAGAATCGCTGGAGGACCTAAGCACTATGCTCAATGACCTCAATAGTGTCTCCCAACGGATAGGTCTTAAGATGAACATGGACAAAACAAAGATCATGTTTAATGTCCATGTCACACCTATGCCGGTAGTTGTTGGGAGCACTAAGCTCGAAGTTGTTGACGAGTATGTTTACCTGGGACAAATAGTCTGACTAGGTAAGTCCAACTTCGACCGAGAGGTTAATCGACGGATTCAACTCGGCTGGGCAGCGTTCGGGAAGCTACGACACATCTTCTCGTCAGACATACCTCAAAACCTTAAAACGAAATTGTACAACCAGTGCGTGTTGCCAGTGATGACTTACGGAACTGAGACGTGCTCCTTCACTGCTGGCCGTATGAGGAAGCTCAAGGTCGCTCAGCGAGCTATGGAGAGGGCTATGCTCGGAGTTTCTCTGCGTGATAAACTTAGGAATTAGGATATCCGCAGTAGAACCAGAGTAACCGACATAGCCCAACGGATTAGTAAGCTGAAGTGGCAGTGGGCCGGCCATATAGCTCGAAGAACCGACAACCGATGGGGAAGAAAGGTTCTCGAGTGGCAGCCTCGTACCGGTAGGCGAAGTGTAGGGCGTCCCCCCACGAGATGGAGTGACGACCTGGTAAGACATGCAGGAAGTCGATGGATGCAGGTGGCTCAGGACCGTGCTTTGTGGCATTCTTTGGGGCAGACCTATGTTCAGCAGTGGACTTGTGAAGGTCTGTAATGATGATGATGATGATGATATAATATTAAGTTAAGGGTGGATAATGAAATAGAAATTATTGTTGAAACTTTGCCAGTTACTATCGCAATTACAAATTAATCTGTCGTATTCGCAGAATACTTGCTCAGACTTAATTTACATTATTTAACATTTATCTCTGCTTAGCCTGATGGTTGACTGGTGGTTGACAGTGGTTGATGGACGATGGTTGGTTGATAAGGCCTTAAAGCATTAAGACTACCATAGTATGTGCAATTTTATTTTTTTGTGCATAAAATTTAAAAAATAAATAAATATACGTTTTCTTATAAATTTTAATATTTTGTTTCTAAACTTACAGTTCACCTGGTAGTAAGTGGTAACTTATATTAAAATAAAAAATTAATCCCTGGGAATGAGGTGATCGCCACCATGCCGGTTCTCTTAAAACTCATTTAAAATATGTGCAAACAAAAAAACAAAATTATTGTAAAGTGAAATATGCTTAAAAAAGTCCCACTGGGTTTCTTGCTGGTTGTTTCCAGAACAGAGGTATTTTCCGAACCAGTGGTAAAAAAAATACTTTCAATAAGTATTATGTAATAATCTATAATGAACAAAAGTTATTCTATTCTATTCTATTGTGAACATGAATAATTTACATTTATAAATATAGAATTTTTCAGTAAGTTGAAAACAGTGCCTCTTATTTTTTTTTCCTTGGCCACATTTTACAACAAAGGCCGAGAAAATATGCAGGACCTATCTTTCAAAACTTAAGCACAAACTGTTTAACAAGGGTTATTAACTACTAAAGAGTACATGATTGAGTGAATCGACCCTGAATCGCACCTGGAAATGAGGCGATCCTTACGATGCTGTTTTTAAATGTTTTCATATTTATTTATATGAAATATTATTTTGTAAATTAATATTTTATACAAAAGTCCCGCTGGGCTTTTTGCTGGTTTTTCACAGGATAGAGGTATTTTTCGAACCAGTAGTAAATTAAGCAATCTTAAATAGCGGAATCCAGCGGGATATTTAATCGCATTAAAGTATTATAAAGTAATTCTTATTGAAAGTAATTTATATATATAAAAAAAAACTCCTATGCCTCTTGCAAAGAATAAAAGTAAATATAGCAAGAAATGCACACATATTATGATAAGGGCTACGATTCATAAATATGTTTTTTTTTGTAAAACAACGTCAAAATCGTCTGAGATAAAAGTTATAAATGGCCTCACAGGGGTAATTTTGGTTTCCTTTTACTTTGTTCTATCAGCTACGTAATTCAATCGACCTACTTGTTTTGTGTGCTTATAGCGAAGCAATATTCAACAATTTCTACTTTACGTAACATTTTGTAGTTAAAAGAAGTAATGGTGACAATATACGTTGTCGTGACGGTATGAGAATATTCACTGGAAAACAAACCAGGAGATGAGCAGCAGACTCTTAAAGACAACTAGAACATGAAAAACTGCGGTTGCCTCACATAAGAAAATATGCCAGCCAAGCGTGGCAAAAATGGCAAATACCTCCCTTATAATAATAACAATTTATTTCAGACTCACATACAGTCTATAATAATGTTCGTAATTGGCTTAAATATGAATACACATAATTATTAATTACAATTTTTTCGGCATCCCATAACATGTGCATACGCATCTAGTGCCCTAAGATGGTACAATCAAATTTATCAAGTATTGCCTTCATAATGCTGTTATAGCTCTCACGAGGTGATACCTTATGAAGTAGTCTTCAGGATGATCTATGTTGAACAGCTGCAGATGACTTAAATAGGCTGTAATAATGTATAATGAGTAAAACGAGCACATTTATAACGTGGCAGAGCTATGCTGCAGCTACAGCTGTAGCACGAATGGGTCGGCTCGACCGGGGAAGGACCATGCTCTCACAGAATACTAGCGTAAAATAGCAGCGTAACGCTGCTGTGTTTCGTATGGTGAGTGTAGAGTACCGGAGACCTATTTTACTGGAAAAGAGGCATTCTAACTTAGTCCTCACGGATGACAACGCATCTGCATTTTAATTAATTTCAATTGCAAACGAAGATAAATGTAGATGTCTATGGGCCACAGCAAACAGTTACTACCAGGTGGACTATGTGCTTGTTTGTCACCCTAATTCTATAAAATAAAACATAGTTCACGCGATAGTAAGTAAATGTTGTTCTTCCCAGGACAGAGGTTTTTTTTTCGAACCAGTGGTATTATACAGTAAGTATTATTTGTAATCTATATTGAATAAAAAGTTTTTGTTTCTGTTTCTGTTTCTGTGCCTCTAACCATCTACATCTATGATCGACAAAGATTGAAAATATAAATCACCTCTGAGGACTAAGATTGAATTTCCTGTAGCTAAAATAAAAAGGTCACCAGTCTTCGTCATTTCCCAATAAAAAAACAGAGGAAATATTTTGCTATTTGACGCTGATGTTCTGCGCAGATATAAAATATACGGCAGGCTAAATGCCGTGATGTCCTCGTAAAACATGCAAGAAGTTTTAAAGGTAAAGACCGGTTTT
>JAVANC010000003.1:37979453-38024198 GCA_033319125.1 Parnassius glacialis | reverse complement strand
AGCTCCGTGGCACAGTGGGTGGGAAGGGCGCGTGTTCGAATCCCGTGCGTAGCAAGTATTTGTACGGAATAAAAATAATTGTTCTGGTTGGTATTTGTTCTTATACCATGTGTTTCTAAACTGCCTCCACGATACAGGAAAAATCCTAGTTGGTTAATAATCAAAAAACGAATAATCAAAAATTGTCTATCAAAATTTCACTGCTGAGCGTAGGCCTTTCCAATAGACTGCCTCAGTTGTTACCTGGGATAATCTTAACGGCATCCACGAGATAATAGAGGAATCAATAACGCTGCCAGTACTCGGTAGTATATTTCAATTATCTTATTAAAAATAAAAGTAACGCTGTAAAGAACTTGCCATTTACACATATAACACAAACATACATTCATATATTCACACATACAAGCATTTTACAAACTACATTTTACGCCACTGATGCAACACCATACTTACCAGTTGGCTGTCACCACATACGTTCAATCCCGGTGGTATAATCGAATCACGTGCGGCAGCGGCTGCAGGCCAGCGGGAGTTCACCGCCCCTTTGAACCTTGATCTATATTTTACGTACTGCAACGGATATAGATCGTCGCTTTGGTTTACGGGCGCTTGTAATAGTTCTCTTAAGCTTATCTCCACCTTTTACTTTTATCTTTATGCTTATTTCTTACGCATCCCACTAGTCAGTACAGGCTGCATTTATAAGACCGCCCGAACAGGTTCCCATCTTGTCATCACGGGAGGGCCTAGTATCCATGGCTCGGTCACCCATGGTAATCTAAGAGGAACCCAAATGGCTGGCCCGAGGTGAAGGACCTGCTTTGTTCCTGGTGCGCCTTAACTGAGAAGGCGCTTTGTTTCTGGTTCGCCTTAACTGAGAAGGAGAAGGGGGAGGGAAGTTTGAGGGTGGGGCTGCCATAGGGTGGCTGGCTTTAGTGGGGACATGGATGTGTGTAAAAGTGTTCCCGTAGCCCTATCAATATGCGACATAGGTGGAATAACATGGGGTTTAATTCGGTGTGGGTCCGACATAACACGTTCTTGCACCCGTAAGGCGGGTAGAATATACATAATACATAAACACTCACACCTGTCACCCAGAGGGGTAGGCAGAGACTACGGACTTCCATTTGGCACGACCCTGACACACCTCTCTTGCTTCCTCCACATCCATATACCTACGCATACACGCTCGTCGGTTAAGGGTACTCCTAATCTGGCCCATTTTTAATGTATCGCCGATTTGGTCGATAAACTTTCGTCTAGGGCGTCCCTTCCCGACCCTGCCGTTCACTTCTGCAACATAAATTTGCTTTGTCACTCTTTCCTCTTTCATTCTTTCTACATGACCAAACCACGGTGGTTTGGTTGGGTAGAATATATGGTAGATTTTTTTGATTGGAAACTAGGCGTACCATAATATTCATCAGGGGTGACAACGCTGAATTCAGAATTAAAATGTAGGCGCTTTATCACCCCAGAGGACTAAGATAGAATGTCTCGTTGCTAGTAAAAAACTTCTCCGGTTCTGTACGCTCACCATACAAAATATAGTATTAATTTACATAAATCTCCTATCCACGTTGGTATTTTCTGAAAGCGTGGTGCTTCCCCGGCCAAGTGTACCCGTTCGTCTCGCAGCCATATATATATCTGATGATGAGATAGATATGACGAACTTTTTGAGACGTCATGTTTTGGTTGCTTGATGGTTATACCCAGGACAGAGGTATGTTCATAACCTTAAAAATGATTCCCAATAAGTGTTATTAATAATTTGAAATTAATTAAAAAAAATGACTTATCGATAATGTGTTTTGGTTACCGTTGACTGGTACTTCAGTAGAAATCTTGTTTGTCAAAATATCTTGTATTATAATTCACAAGTAAAAGGCCAGTTACGTGGGCTAAGCCCACTCAGGACATATTATCTTTAAAATCACTGGTCAAAGACCTTTAGATTGATATAAAATAATAAGCAAAAAGTCCAAAGTCCATAAGTTGCATCTCAGCTACTCAGCTGTCATTGTCAATTATGTTTAGATATTGTGAATTGCATTATCGTCACTTTACGGTAGTATACTGTTGGATATAAGCTTCATCTAAAGTGTATCTCTAAGTTCAGTTTTACGCTTTCAATAGCTACTAAGTAACTAGCTCACTCATTAGAGATTTTATTTGGAAAATCAAAGACAGAATTGTAAGATAATACTGGCTCTCTAAGACAAAGGTCATGTGAGACGTCCATGTCACACCTACGGCTGTAGTTGCCGGAACAACATACCTACGCCCGAAGTTGTTGACGAGTATAATATTTAACAAGGACTGACTAAGTTCAACTTCGACCGAGAGGTAAATTGGCGAATCCAACTTGACTAGACCGTCGCGTCTGTCGGAGGTTACGAAACACCTTCTTATCACGTATACTATATACGTATGTATGTATGCTCAATGCGTGTTACCAGTAAATACATATTATAGTGGTTTTCAATTGATGGCCCTATGAGCTTAAAGTCGCTCAGCAAGCTATGGAGACAGCTATACTTTTAGTATCACTGCATGATAGATACCGTAATGAACCGCAACAATACTTGTTTTTCAGTTAAGTATAAAAAGGTTTTCGACAATGACAAGTATAATAAATAAAAATTTAGGACATAATATGAAGTCGTTCAACGGGTATCACCGTACCGCTTTACTCAAATAGCTGCATTACCTAAAATATTAAAGCAAGGCCTTGTGGTACGTTTCCAGACATTTTTTTATAAACTTTATTGTTTACACCTTAGTAAATAGGGTAACAAAAAGCTGACTTAATAATGCCTATCGGCCTTCTCTGCCTGTAAACCCGTGGAATGAATGATGAGACTTTTTGTAAGGTATCATCATCATCATCATCATGACAGCCTTTCATAAGTCCACTGCTGAACATACGCCTCCCCCAAGGAATGCCACAAAGCACGTGTTAGGTATAATTAACTGCATACTTATGATACTGTGATATACATGAAATACATATAGTAAATATGTTAATATATAAACAGAACATGTCAAATATATTATGTTATACAGAAGTCATATAACTATTTTTTTTAAAAGATTAGGTTCAAACTAGTGCGCAAAGCAAAAAAGGCAAATGAAATATATCAAATTTGATTGTATGAATAAATTTAGTAAAAGTACAAAGCTAACAAATCCTTTAGGATCTCTTGTTAGCTTAGGATCGTCAATAGAAATCCTTTAATGTTATCCAATTCCCAATAATGTAAAAGGTTATTGAATATTACTCTTAAAACGATTAAATCAATGATGAGAAATCAATTAGACCAGAGTACATCTCCACAAAAATATTTCACTTAAGGAAAGAGAGGTATTTTCTTAAATGCCTTAAATTTTGAACAAGCTTCAAGCCTTGAATGAAATATGTACATAACTAAAAAAGTAACAGGTCAAGTTTTTACTTTTCTATCCATCCTTCCCCATTCCATTGCATCCCTACCCTAACTAACCTTACCTATGTTCTATACGCTATTATATTCTATGTTCTTCTATCCTATCCTATCCGATCCTATGATATTATAATCTATTCTACTCCTCTTAAGGTGTTATCGGCTTAAATCTAAATCAGTTTCCGCGCTGTTTAAATAAATTTTTTATTGTTGGTGTTTACAGAAATCATACTTATTTGAATTAGGTATGTGCAGCCTGCGAGGTTATACCACCCCACTACGGGTATACTCGTATGTCCCGTGGGTGACGTAAAAGTGAAATCTTTTTTTTATAGAATAAGGGTGGCAAACGATCACATAGTCCACCTAATGGTAAGCGGTTGCTGTAGCCCATAGACATCTACATCTTTCTTCGTTTGCGAATTAAAATGCAGATGCGTTGTCAGCCGTGAAGACTAACATAGAATGCCATTTTTCTAGTAAAAAGGGTCTCCGGTTCTCAAAAATCACCATAGGAAACACAGCAGCATTAAGCTGCTATTTTACGCTGGTATTCTGTGAGAGCGTGGTCCTTCCCCGGTCGTGCCGACCCAATCGTGCTACAACTATACTATTAATATAGCTGCAGCGTGGCTATACCACGTATATAAATCTTATAGCTTCCTATAAATTTCAGTATAGCTATTTAAATTAGGCCAGACATAAAATATCAGACCGTATGGGCAGCAGATACTAATGTGCGTGATCTCTGGAAATGCTATCGTCAATCGATCACCAAATTTGAGTGAAAACAATAATAATAATAATGATTGCGATAATATCAAATGATGTATTTTTTAATTATTTTCTTACATGGTAGAGCCATGCCGCAGCTAAGTTATGCTTGTAGCACAAATGGGTCGTCTCTATCGGAGAAGGACCACGTTCTCACAGAATACCATCATAAAATTGCAGCTCAATGCTTCTGTGTTTCATATGGTGAATACAGAGAACCGGAGACCCTTTTTACTGGAAACGAGGGATTCCATCTTAGTCCTAATAGGTGACAACTCTTCTGCAAACTGATTCTTAATTGAGGATAAATGTAGATGTCTATGGGCCACAGCATCAACTTAGCATCAGGTGGACAGCATGCTCGTTTGTCACTCTAATTCTATAAAAAAAATCAACCAATGCTTGACTACTATCGCACCTGACGGTAAGTGGTGAGGTAGCGGAAGATGATAAGGCGTGCTAACTTAGCTTTCCAAAAACCCTATTCACTCTTGCATTGAAGACATCCAAGTTGTTTAATGTATCCAATAACACGTTGATTTTTTTTAATAAGTACAAAGGCGGATCGCATAGCCCAAGGAAGCCATTGTCTTAAGGGCTCGAAGGAAATAATAAATTTAGAAGCCTAATCGCTATCGTTCGCTACATTGCCTTTTTCGATAGTAGCTACGGACGAATTTATCACGAAACGTATTTCTGTTAATGATTTACCATGTTTATAGGTTCTCTGGTGTTTAAGTAATAAATGTGCATTTTAGTCAGGCTATTAAAATAATCGTATCTATAAATCTTCATATATATATGTTGCACTCTCCCTCGGATTAAGCCATTTAACCAAACTTGTCTTAAAATTAGTTAAAATTACAGCTTATATACGTCCCACTGCTGGGCACACGCCTCCTCTCATTTCTAGGAATGTTTTAGGGCAAGCAAAAGTCCGTCGCGCTGCGTTGGCGAACTCCACATGTCATCGAAATATTTTTTTATTTCTCCGACATGCAGGTTTCCTCACAATGTTTTCCTTCACCGCTAATCAGGTGGTAAAAGAGAACTTAAAATTGCCATTAGCAGCTTCATTGGTGCCAGTAGGGTTCGAACGCAGGTTGCTCGAGTACTTCGAAATTTACAGCGAGCGCTTAGCCAATGAGCTAGAACGGTTGTGTCGGAACTTGTCTTATATTGATACAACTAACCTTTTTTTTAAAATCAAGGTAACAAACGATTACAAAGTCAACCTCTATATAAGCCGACGCTGTCGCCCATATACACCTACATCTATCTTCGATTAAACATTAAAATCTAGATGCGTGTTACCCTTAAGGACTACGATATAATGCCCTGTTATCATAGTAAAAATATTCTACGGTTTTCTGTACTTAACATACGAAATTACCACCAAGAAATTTATCGAACCGATATGACTTAAGGTCCTTCAAGAAAAGAGGCAACGCTTTTTTAGAAGGCTGCCAGCCTTCGCATCAGCAATTTGCCAATTTAATAAATGTATAAATAATTTATTTATGTATATTTACCGGCTCCGTAGTGCAGTGGCTTAGCAATGAGCCCTGGTTTCTACGTGCACCTGCACGGAATAAGTATTTGTATGGCCCACAAATATTTGTTGTATGTAAACTACACCCGCGATACGAGTACTAAGATGTTTTTAAAGTATAGATACGTCATACTCGCTCTAAAATGGCAATACGAAAGTCAGGTAATTGCCCGACTCATATTCAGTCGGGCACGCTCTCGTGTCGCGGCTATACCTTCGCTACAGCGCGTAAATATTCTAGTTATTCGTGGTAAAAATGCCTTTCTGTGTTTTAGGTGGTGCACAAATTACACGGCAACTGTTATAGACAAGAAAAACGTCTCATGAATATTTTGAATATAGATGTTTTGGTCATAATTGGTTTTATTATTTCAACACTAACCGTTAGTGTAAACTTTGACACTAGCTAGTGTGTTCATTATCCATATCGGTACGTCACGCGCTCGCGCCAATGCGCGCTCAGCTGCAATCAATACGCAACTAATGATGTATATTATTCATCTTTTTCTAACTATAGGTATACCCTGTCATTTGTCTCTTTTTGTTAGCGCAACGTGTCATAATAAATACCTGTACGTAGATATAGTACTACCTGCGCCACTTTAAAATACAATTATGTTAGTGTGTAACCTGTCTATCTTTTTCGCGGCAAAGACGTATTAGTCTTTGCCGCGATACAGGAGAAAATCCTAGTGTAGGTGTAGGTAACGTTTTTATATTAAAAAAACCTAAATATATATATATATATATATATATATATATATATATATATATATATATATATATATATATATATATATATATATATATATATATATATATATATATATGAACTTTACACTGGTATCCAGTATTATTCCTTCCCCGGTGGAGTGCAATCATAATATATAAAGCTTCAGCTTCCGCGATTCTACCATTTTTGGCATTCTAAGTAAAATAAGTGACAAAATTAAAAATTTTCAATATAAATTATTAAGGATAACTCAAAAACTACTAATCAGACCTTAATAAATTTATATGGGGCTACATGAGAAGCACCAGTTTTCAGATAAAAAGTATCATCTACAAAAAAGTTATGAGGTTACACACTTAAAAAATACAGTCGTATTGAGTACCTCCTCCTTTTTGAAGTCGGAAGATAAATAAAGAAAAATAATCCAATCTATTTTCTACGTATAATAAATCTGTAGAAAAGTCGTGTCTGTAATTCTAAGATATTCTTGAAAAAACAAGGCCAGGGGCTTAAATAAATGGTTCTGAAGCAAAATTAATGGTTTTTAGAATTTTTGTGTGTCTGTCTGTCTGTCTGTCTGTGTATTCCTGATTCACGAAAAACCTGTTGGACCGATTTACATGAAATTTTGTATGTAGATAGTAACCAGGGGCAACTTACAGGCTACTTTTTATACGATTAGAGAACTTCAAAAAAAAAAGAGAAGGTTAAGCATTTTTTTCCTTTGGATGTTAATTTTCTATTATATTATCTTAGTTATAGGCAAGATTAAGGGTGTTTTTCAAATAAATAAAGTTTAAAATATAGTTATAACCTTGGTAAAATAATTTGAAACTACACCGATATAGTTATCAAAACAGCGCCATCTATTATTAAAAGTAAAAAGTAGTATATTTTGCTCTCAGTTGCTAATACAGTTAATAACAGTGACGGCTCCGTGGCGTAGTGGCTTAGCAATGAGTAGCAACGCTTGGAGCCGCGGGTTCGAATCCCGCACGGAACAAATATTTGTATGGCCTACAAATAATTGTTCCGGGTGTGGATGTTTGTCCTTGTGCAATATATGTTTGTAAACTGCCTCCACGATACAGGAGAAAATCCTAGTGTGGGAGTAACGTTTTATAAAAGAAAACGAAAAAACGAAATAATAAATTAAATAATATAAATTACTTACATTTATATGTTTAGATAATTAATTTTTTTAAATTATTATAAAGGCTTAACGTTTACTTTTTTAGTATTTTTGTTATTTTATTTTAAAAGTGTAATAATTTTAATAGATAATAGTGACGTCTATCAAAAATATGTTTAATAAGGTTTTCATTTCAATTACTAATCTATATTATGTAAACTGATTAAAACTGGTCTGTCTGCAATAATTGCAAAATTTTTCATTAACATTATAGTTTTCTTAAAAATATTTTTATATATGTCGTAGCCAGATCATAGAATTAGTTTAGTTTAGTTTACGACGGGCTGTTTTCCGCAACTCCACGTCTATGCGCGTATTTTGCGTGTGGGCAGGAATAATGTGATTATTCGAGCCATGAGATCTCTCCGAAGAAGCTCAACAGGTCCAAGATGTTGCATGCAACTTCGGGGAGTGATCCCGGCGTGCCGAGATGTTTAGCCCTGTATGTAGCGACCTCCGGACATTTCAGTAGCACGTGGGCCGCCGTTTCTTCCTCCCCTATACATGCCCTGCACAGGGGACTATCTGTAACACCTATAGTAAATAAATGTTTGTTAAAGGTGCCGTGTCCTGTGATAGCACTTGTTACTATCCTAATCTGCGGCTTGTTCAGTCTCATTAAAACTTTGGTTAAGCGACTGTTTATTTCAGGCAGGGCCTCCCTAGCTTGTCTACAGTCTACTAGATTTTTCCAAAGCTGAGCGTGTTGATTAGTGAAGTGTCTACGTACCATTGAACGAACGTTACCAAAGGGGATTGGTATGATTGGTTCCGGCCCTATAGTGGCCAGAGCCGATCCTCTTCTGGCCAGTTCGTCTGCTGCGTCGTTGCCTCTGGATCCACTGTGTCCCTTTATCCATTGCAGGGTCACATTGTTGTTTTTACATACCTCATTTAATCGTTGATGGCATTCATATATTAGTCCCGAGTTCACCACATTGCATCTCAGGGCTTGGAGTACCGCCCTACTGTCGGTCAGTATTCTGATGGGGAAGTCATTAACCTTCCTAACATCTATTGCTATGGCCGCTTGAAAGATACCCATACATTCCGCTTGAAAGACCGTGTTATAGGTACCCAGCGGTGTGCATATGTGAATATTGAGGTCTTCAGAGAAAGCTCCAGAACCTACACCTTCATTTGTTTTAGAACCATCGGTGAAAATTCTAAGCTCTTTTGGGCTTAATCCTTCCGGCTGGCTGTTTTCATTTAATTGTATCTTGTATTTCTTATCGAAAACAAATTGTTTAGGAATCCTATCGTATTTGGCTTGTAGGATAGGAATTTTTTAAATGAATTCTATCAGTTATGCCTGTATGAGGGACACTATTCATACTCCAAAGATTTAGGGTCTTGAGTCTGATGGCAGCTAAAGTCGCTTCTTGTTGTATATGTAGATGAAGCGGAGTTAGCTCCAGCATCGCTTCTAAGGCTGCTGTTGGCGTAGTTCTCATGCAGCCTGCGGCAGCCATACATGCCAGTCTCTGGTAGCGCTGAAGCTTCTTAATTATGGTGGCTTCATTTGTCTTGGTCCACCATACCAGAGCGCCGTATGTGATCATTGGCCGAATTACAGTTTTGTAAAGCCACAGTATGATTTTTGGCGTCAATCCCCATCTTTTGCCAATCATGTTTCTGCATTGCCAGAAAGTTATACTAGCTTTGTTGATTTTGTTTTCTATGTGCTTATTCCAGTTAAGTTTGCTGTCCAAGGTAAGACCTAAATATTTTACCTCAGAGGATAGCTGGAGTTTTGTGCTAAAAAGACTTGGAGGATGATAGTTATTCAGCTTTCGTTTTTGTGTGAACATAACTAAAACCGTTTTATTTGGATTGACGGTTAAGTCGTATTCCCTGCACCATCTCTCCACTATACGGAGAGCCGCTTGGGTCAGGTCGCACACTATGCTTGCTGTCTTTCCAGAGACCAGTATTGTCAGGTCATCAGCATAACCTACTGTATAGAAGTGATTGTCATTTAATTTGCTGATGAGTTCATTAATGACCATATTCCACAGGAGAGGTGAGAGAACCCCACCCTGCGGGCAGCCTTTCTTAATTTGGATTGGTTGAGATTCACCAGCAATTTTAATTATTGGTGTACTGAGCATGTAAACTATCCAGTCGATCAGTGCCGGTTCAACTTTATGTCTACTGAGTGCACCTTTTATGCTGGAGAAGTTCGTTCGGTCAAAAGCACCTTCTATATCTATGAAGGAACCTAGACATATTTCTTTGTTTTGGATGGCCTCTTCAATCTTTGTAATTACCTGATGAAGGCCCGATTCTGTTGATTTGCCTAGACTGTAGGCGTGTTGCTTGTCGTGTAGTGGTAAGTTCATTAGCGCTGACCCCCTTAATTCCCTTTCACACATCCTCTCCATCGTCTTTAGGAGAAAGGATGTGAGGCTAATGGGCCTGTAGGAATTAGGGTCAGTGTAGTCGCTCTTACCTGGTTTGGGTATGAATGTAACTTTCACTTCCCTCCATCCCCTAGGAACATATTTAAGAGCCAGATAGGCTCGCATTATGGCAACAAGTCTGACTATTAGGGCTTTACCCCCCCACTGTAGGAGTGCCGGGAATATGCCGTCAGGTCCTGCCGCCTTATAGGGGAGGAAACTGTGAATGGCCCAATAGATTTTGTCCATTGTTACCACTCTCTGTGCTAAATTCCAGTCTTCTGCTGTTGGTGTCAGTATGTCGTCATGCCGGTTTGCCTCCTGGGTTACGCAGCAACCTGGGAAGTGCGTTTCAATTAGGATGCGTTGGGCTTCATCCGGCGATATTGAGTAGCTACCGTCGGGTTTCTTTAGAGACATGGATCCCGACGTGTTCTCTTTAGCTAGAATATTCCTTATCCTATTTGCTTGTTCGCAGGTTTCTATGTTGCCACAGAATTTACGCCACCCAATCGAGCGTCGATACCTGATACATTTTTTGTATTCAGACTTAGCTTTCTTATATAGTAGCCAGTCTTCATCCATGGCCCTATTTAGGGCTTTTCTTGCCTTCTTACGTTTTCTATCGAGTTCTTTACCCCACCACGGTTGTTTTACCTCGGCATGTCTTGGTGGAGTGATTTCTGGACATGATTCATGGTAGCTGTCTATCATAGCCTTAGTAACAGCTGCTACCTCTTTTTCTAGGAGCGACTGATCTGCTATAGTATTTATCCCCTCAAAATCCGCGAGCAAAGACGTCAGCCTATTTAGGTATTTTGTTTTATCTGTCTTGTGGGGATTTATCCATGGTGGTGTGGAGGGGATATCGACCTGTAGTGCGAAGCAGATCCATTTATGGTCTGAGCATGAGGCCTCTCTCGACACATGCCATCCCGTAATTAGTTTGGCTGCTCCTTCTGTTGAAGTGTGAGGTCGATTATAGTGCGACAGCGTTTGTTTATGAAAGTAGGTTCAGAACCTATGTTTAAAATGGTTAAGTTAGTACTAAATAAATATTCAACTAAAGCCTTACCTCGTTCATTAGGTTTTTCCATTCCCCAAAGGGGATGATGTGCGTTGGAGTCCGTCCCGATCACAACCTCTAGTCCGGTCCTCTCGCAGAAGTTCACCAGCCTGCTGAGGTCATGAAGGGGAGGAGTGTCTTCCTCCGGCATGTAGACCGAGGCGACGACTAATCTACTCTCCTGTGTGTATTGTATTGCCACGGCATACATGTCTCTAGAACAGAAATCTGTAAATGGTTGTGCACAGATATCTTTAGTAGTGTAGATACTCTAGGCTTGTCGTGTTCAGAGCTGTAGAATAACTTACCTTTTAGGCTGCTAAGGCCTTTAATTTTACCAGCCTCAACCCACGGCTCCTGGATTAAGGCTATGGCAGTCCTTTGAACCTCCAACCACTTGCGTAATTGAGCCGACGCAGTTTCGCTGTGGTGGAGGTTGGCCTGCACTAGGCTAGTTTTGGACGAAGGGCACGCCATCATTGATCGCGTCCTCCCCGTCCCCGCCCAAAAATAGCCCTGCCAGAAGATCTCGGGTCTCATCGTCAGCCACCGAGTCGGAAGTGGTCGGCAAAATGCAGTCCTCCTCGTCACTCAGTGAGCTGCCGCTGAGCCCGATCTCCACTGGGGGCTTCGGCTCAATTGTGCAGGCCGTTTTTTCACTGGACTTGGCCTCCAGTGATTCCGCTGTACCGGTAACTATGGCTCCGGTATCCATAACTTCCGGGTTGTTTTCTACCTCTTTGCTCGGTGGAGTGTAAAAGAATTTGCCTCCACGACCCTGGAATTTTACGTATACCGCCCCGCATACACATGCGAGACGGCGTCCGGCCTTCATCAGGGTCGGAATATGATCCTCCGGCACCGAAACAACGAGGAACCACCCGTCCGTCTGCTTGTCAGCCTTGAGTAATAGCCAGTCCCTGATGTTAACCCAGCGGTTCTGGTACGCCAGCCCGCGACCATTGTCGCATGAGTCTTTCCAGGCCCCCTGGGCATCAGGGATAAGGATACCACATTTGACTCTTTGCGGTATCTCTGACTGTTTCTTTATTTTCAGCAAGGTGTTGGATTTAAGGTCGAGGGTAGCAATGTTCCCCTTCAACCAGTCCAGAGCCTTCTGATCGTCGCACCACAGTTTCAGGACACCTTCCGTATAAACGAGTTTGCCCCTAAAAACTGGGCCTGACGCATCAGGGTCCTGGCTACTCCAGGCCTCGCTGATCATCTTCCTCTGTATTGCTACGAGGATGTCGTCTGCTACTTCCTTCGTAATGTGACCTGAACGCGCACACGTTAAGGCCACACCCAAATCTGTTTTCGCAGCGGAAGCGTAGCTCGTTCTTGCAGTCTTTGGTTGCTGTTCGAGTCGCACTTTTTTGTGTTACCCTCTAGGCGAGGTGGAATCTTCCAGCATCCTTTTGGCTGCTCTTTCCTTCTTTCCAGGACGCTTGGCCGCTCGCTGCTTCCTGGCGGATATCCTAGAGCTGGTTCCCGCGGCCGCGACTTCCACTTGGGCTGGATTTTTATCCTTCCCAGCTTCAGCGCGGCTACTGATTCCAGCGCCAAGCACCCCAGTCGCAGTAGCTTGCCCAGCCTCTTTGGTTTTGGTTTCGGAAGCAGCCAATGCGGCTTGTTCTCTACGGCCTTTATCCCGCTGCTTCTTGTTCTTCTTTTTGGCCTTTCCACTACTGCCTGCAGGGATAGACCCTCCTGATGGTCCGTCAGGTCGGCAAGTCACCTTTTTGGGTGCCTTGCCTTTCCCCTTACGGCTCACCACTTGCCAGGCAGCAGAGAAAAGGTCGTCAGTCCGTAGTGGCTCCGCAGTTTTATCACTTGCGGGCTCTTGTTTCTTTTTCTCATCCAGCTCCTTGGAATTGGTTTTGGAAACGTTCAGCGAGGTAGTTATCCCTTTGGTGGGGGCACCTACGCTGGACGGTACTGTCCGTGGAACCGTCGGTTTAGTGACGGTTCCCCTTTGTTCTTTGGTGTCTCTGGTAAGCACCTCTGACACCTCTCCCTCTTTCTTGTTGGGCCTTAAATTGTCCATAATTTTTTGTTCTTTAAAATTCATCCCCCCAATCATAGAATTAATCATATATCAAAAAGTAGTCTATCATTTAGTGATATTTAACCTTAGATTAATGTATAGCTTGATCAAATCAAAAAAATAGAAGTCGTTTGAAGATATTAATAATTAAACAACATGTTGCTATTTCATGACATGGTGATATAACGATAACATTAAATCGTTTTTCACCGTTAGCAGCGATGATAGCGTAATTTCTAACAGAAACAGAACTTTCAACAAAATTGATTTCACTTTATGCCTTATTGATATGATAAATAAAGATTTGCTTCTATCGCTGATATTACTAGATATTATTATTTGGGTTTCATTATTAAGTGGCGAAGCTTGCGAAGTCACTTATTGATTTCACGATGTCTGTCCGTCTGTCCGTCTGTCCCATGATTATCTCGAGAACGGTTTCGAGTTTTCAAATTCTGTTTTCAGCAATCGATTACTGATCACCCATGCATCTGAACCTCCTCTTTTGAAACTTATTGCTCAACGGCAACCGTTAGAAATCGCTACAAAGCTGATTGCTTCGCCACTTTGCTATGCTGTTAGCTTGCTAGGTTTATTATTTCATCTAATAATAGCGTCATCTACTTACTTATATATAAACTAAAATGGCAAGTCGCTGATAAAATAAAATAAGAGAATGCTACTGAATATACGATGTAAATAATTGAAAATTCATTCGTAGCATCTTTGGATGTGTAATTACTAGGTAGATGTGGTCAACAATCATGCAACAAAGGTTCAACAAACAATGTTTGATTTTATTTTACTTGCCAAAGGCAGTAATCAAACTGATTCAAACTTAAATTTCATGGTACCTACGCATTTCTATATATTTTAATTGCAATTGGAAGTGTCGATTTACGTTCTTGGCGGTGAAGGAACCTGCACATCTGAGAAGTTTCCCAGTTGAGGTCGTCCCGCGTTGGAATAAGCTAAGCGAACACTTTTTTGGCCAAAAATTTCTGCGGCTGTGGGTTGCAAAGATGAGTAGATTTTACTATCGCCAGCCTATCTTAAGTCTACTAAAAGAAACATAGGCCTCTTCCATAAATTGTGAAGTAGCTGAATATTTGCTATAGTTTCCACGCTTGGTTTTTTTTATATGATAAGGGTGACAAACGAGCACACAGTCCACCTGGTGGTAAGTAGTTGCTGCGGCCCATAGACATCTACATCTATCCTCTATTACAAATCAAAATGTAGATGAGTTGTCACCTGTGAGGACTAAGATGGAATGCCTCATTTCCAGTAAAAAGGACTGTGACTGTGAGGTCGTAGTACCGCCCCGGTTCGAGCCGGCCCATCCGTGCGACAGCGAAAGCTGCCGTGTGGCTGTACCACTGTTTAAAGTTTGGTAGGCGGGTTGGCAACCACCGCTATTATTCTTTTAAGCTGTGGTCAGGAAGATGATGCTGCCCATATCTTGTTTGTTTTCCTATGTCGCCTGTTATGACGGGACGATATGAGGTGGCGGATTCTCTTTCACCGCCACAACAAGGGTAACATTTTTCTACTGCCGTTCATGAGTGTAATACTACGTATGTTCACTGTGACTAAAGTTAAAAAACTAATTTTAAGGATTTTATCACCTTTAATTTTAACTTTTTTAATTGCCGATATTTTGGGCACTTTACAGCACTTATGGTCACGGGAAGACTGAGGTGTTTGACGACCTGTTGTCATAGTTAGAATAGTATGCTTGAGTTTGAATTTAATTTTATTAATTATGGGGTCCTTTGCAGATGGTAGCACTCAGCCATCTTTCCTATTAAAATTAGGGTGTTTTTTTTATCTCAATAGCCTCGCGAATCATCATTTGTAGGAATCGGTGTTCTATTGCAAGGATTCGTTGACTATCTGATATAATCGTTGGGGCCATACTAAACATGTTGACATACTTTAGATATTCTGAAGCGTCGGTGCTTCACATCAACGATATGTTCTTTTACGTGGGTTTTTATGAATTTTTCATCCGAAGATACGTAAAAAACCCCACGTAAAATAAAGATAAAATTAAACGTGATAAAATCCGTAACATTAGTTTTATTCTTTATGTTGTATAAGTCATTAAATAACTGAATTTATGAAATTTTGAAGTATACTCGAACGAAAAAAATTATCTACATCTATTTTATGGTGCCAATCAACATTAAATAGGACCAATGATATAAATAAAATATTTCAACTAAACATTATACCGTAAATTGATAGAAGACCATGAAATTCATTATAATATTTTTAAAACTATAATTTAATTAATAATGAATGTAAAGAGTAAAACGTAAATAATAATAATAAATTTTGATTACAAGACAATTTATCTTCCTTATAGATACATCGGAAGATATCCCGACACAAAAATAGTAGGTGATTCTAGAAAATATATTTTCACGTGTTTCTGTAGCACATTATATCTATGACAAATGCCAATCATCTACGTCAAAGAGTCTTTTAGAATTAAAAAAAAATCTTTGACATACATAGAGACACAGACACTGAGGTGACTTTTATAAAGTTGGAGTGACAAACGGACATATAGTCCACCTGATGGTAGGTAGCTACTGCAGTCAATTGACGGCTCTATGGCGCAGTGGCTTAGCAATGAGTTACGGCGCTAAGGGCCGCTGGTTCTAATCCTACACGTAACAAATGCATGGCCTACAAGTAATTACTCCTGTTGTGAATGTTTGTCCTTCTGCAATTAACGTATGTAAACTGCCTCCGTGATACTGGAAAAAATCCTAGTGATCCCAGATACATTGATGCTAGAAGCCAACTCCTATAAAAGAAGGCTACAGGTGCATTGTCACCTCAGAAATATCATGGCATGCCTCAGCCTGTTATTATACTGGCTCCCTATACCTTTTCGACCGAAACACACCATTGAAATCGACTGCTATTTGATAGCAGAAATACTTAAGGTGGCGGTACCTACTCTGCAGAAAAGGAATCCTACCACCTAGTACACTATTTTTTTCTTGAAATTAACCCTTTCGCTGTCCCGTGCACTACGTATAGATCATTGCTATTGTCTTACTATTGTGTCTGGAAACCGGACAGTGAACGTGTTAAAAAAATACTTATACTTAACACCAATTATAATTTCCCTAAAGCTATATATAAGCATAGCATAGCTATATATCTAAATATATGTATTTCTGTAGTAGATGTAATATTATAATAAGTAAGTCCGTGTTAATGTGCTTATGCGTACGCGTAATGGCTTGCGATAGCCCACATTAACACGGACTGATATGGGATTATGGAACTCTGGTGTAAATCGTTTGTCTGTGAAAATCAATCATCGACATGATAATATTTTGTTACATGTCGTATAAAATATTAACATTAATGATTTAAAATTAAAAATTTTGTACGACCGACTTCAGTATAAATTATTAAGAATAAATCAAAAACTGTTGGTCAGACCTAGATTAAATTTATATGGGACCACATGTGAATTACCAACTTTCACATAAAAAAAGAATCATCGAAATCGGTTTACCCAGTAAAAAGTTATGAGGTAACACACATAAAAAAACATACAGTCGAATTGAGTACCGGCTACTTTTTGAAGTCGGTAGAAAGAGGCATCGGTTTATTAACGATACTGATACATTGACACAATTCAAAGAAACCAAACCTTAAACGTAAAAATAATCAACCACGATTTTCATTAGAGTTACACAATCGTAATCATGCAAGACATTTGATGTTAAAATTATAGGTTCAACTTTAAAAACAAAATCGACATTGATTAAGATTACAGACAAAAAAATCTGTAGTAACACCAAGACAAAAATAAATGACAAAAAATATGAAAATGACAAGAAAATAAAGAAATAACATTCTTTTACTAATCCGTAAAGATAATATTCATGTAAGGGTTGATGAGGATCGAGTTGAAAGTTGGACGACATTTTAGTTTTCGCCTTGACCTTGTGGAATTCCTCAATCAAAAGGGTCTTAAAATTAAACTTGTAATAAAAATAAAACCGACTTGATAGTAATTATTAACATATATAATAAAAAAATAAAAATATAACATAAATATAAAACAATCATATACACATAAAGAAATTATTTTATTATTTAGTTTTTAATTCGCTCTTTACTGTTTTATTTTAAAATGTAATTATAATGCTGATATCAGTTTATTAAAACTATTATAAAATAACTATATCATAACGCACTTATTTACTCCGTTTACTTATCTTATAATTACGATTAATGACCTTTGACTTTAAATCCACGCCAGTCGTGTTATCACGATGAGAACAAACAATAAATAAAATAATTATTTCGAGTAGCATAAATAATAAGTAGGGATGTCTATTCACTCAACATCGATTATTCGAAAATAAATCTTTCAATGGTTTATTTTATCAAACTTCGATTTTTTATATTACATTTTAATCTTGGAATTATCAGTATGATTCAGAAACAAAGCTCCAGCCGATGGTTTTGCTGTTTCAAAACGAACAAACGCAGCGCCTTCTAAGCTGAAGTAATCGAAAGGTGTAGGAAAGTTTTTAATTGCTACTTTTTTCAGCACTGACAATGCCTATTCGAAATTAAAGTGGCATTAAAATCGACTTATATACTACGAAATGAAAAAAGTTAGAACGTGACAGAGTCACGCTGCAGCTATCTCATGGTTGTAGCACGAATGGGTCGGCTTGACCGAGGTAGGACCACGCTCTATCAGAATATCATCGTAAAATAATAGCTTAATGCTACTGTGTTTTGTATGGTGAGTATACAGAATCGGAGACCGTTTTTTACTGGAAACGAAGCATTCAAACTCAGTCTTTAGGTGTAACAACGTATCTGCATTTTGATTTGCAATCGAGGATAGACGTAGATGTCCATAGCCACAGCAACCACTTACTATCAGGTGGACTGTGTGTTTGTCACCCTTATTCTATAAAAAATGCCGTGAATGTTTGCCAGAAGCTGCTGCTGCTGTCACGTTCGATTGCTTGTTGCTGTCAGCAACAAGCAATCAAATGTGGCTCCACGGGCTGCTGGGTCACCCCCTCGCACTTAAGCCCTAATTGAAATGAAATAAATGGGATACAATGTTCAATGCCGGAATGTGCAATTTAGATCCAGGCTAGTATCCCTTGAGCACTCAGAAAAGATACTAAGCCGCCGTGACCGAAATTTTGTCTAGAGGAAATAAATTGTGTTAAATAGAGGTTTGATAAAAATACCAATCCGGAATAAAGAATCGATTCACGAAAATCTATTACATCGATTTTTGCCAAATAATCAATTCTTTCATATATCGATGTGATACTGACATGCCTATAGTGAGTAGTATAATTTTTTCAACGGAAGATTATGTTAAGTAATTGTTGTTTTGGTTCAAGTTGAGTCATTGTTATTTTTATTTAATATAATTACATTTCCCTCTCAAATAATGTCTCACGCTGTACTTAGAGGTAGATCCACGCCTGCACAATTATATCTCGATGGAGTTTTGGAATCAATACTGGTGCTAAAGAAAGAAATGAATCGAAGTAAAATTAGTGTGGCCGAAGTGATATTTTATTGTATGAATCGATATCGTTCTAATGTTTTCATGGTAAGTAGTTATCCTTTATTATAATGTGATATATTTATATCTTTAAGATCTTCATTGAATTCCCTTAGAAAAAAAAGGATACATAGGGGGACTTAATGCCTAAAGACATTCCTTACTACTCTACCCATGTAGTGGTGAGAATTTGACGTAGACAAAAAAACCTAGAGAGATTTTGTCACGTATTATGTGATATAATGTTGTAAGTAAATACATACATATTATTATACATTCGTCTAATAGGTATATAAAAATTAACTTTTCTGTGAAGGTTATAGGCATAGTACAATTAACTTACAAAGTGTGGCGCCCGTATCGTACCGACTAAATTTATTTGAAAGTTATACCTCATTAAACTTCAATGAATCTATTATTAGTCCTAATTAAACAATATAACTCTATAAAATTTAAAACGATATTAATTTCGACAATAAATTTTACTGTGGCGGCAACGCGCGGGTACCAGCTAGTACAATATATTATTGCTAGGTACTAGGTACTAGGTAGGTATATAAGAGCCGTGGTAGATCAGGGATTAAGCGCTGCCCGTAAATTTTACTGCACGCGCGCTAGCCATATTGATTTCACCTGGCGCCAATGACATTGTTAATTGCAGTTTAAGAGTTGATTTACCATGTGCTCGATCGTGAATAAAGACGAAAAACTTGCATATCTGAGAAATAAAGATTCTCAAGTTCCGCCAACTTGCACTAAATTAATAATTAATTTTAGAGGAAGCCTGTGCCAAGCTATAGGGCGTATATCGACTGCAATTCTTTTTGGTACACACGTAACAAAAAAGACTTGGTATGAGAATCTGAGCAGCATTATATTAGTAAAGTATGAAAATAATGATGTACATAATAATTACTATAATATATTCATAAGTTTCGTAAAAAATACCTTGACACATATATTTCTTAAATAATAAAGATAAATAAGCGGAACCAAAAATGAACAAACTGATAAATTGTTTTTGTTATTTGTAAAAATGAAGGTTGGAGTCTAGAGTAACAATTTATCTATAGCAGTGTTTTTCTTTTGTATATTACATATATGTTTTGTGTATTTTGTTTGGGTTAATAGTTATCTGTCAGAATAAATTACTAATTATATGTAAACGAATAGTTATTTCTAGTGTAATATATACTTATAAATATAAAAAAACGGAAGAGTATTTTTTATTATAACCAAATTCATGATAATTGTATAGGCTATCTAGCATAAGGCTATACTTCAAATCTAGCCTTATACATTGATTTTTGTTAAGCAAATAAGAAAAAAAATAATAAGAAAACGTAATTGTGATACGTGAATACAATGTTCTACCAAAGTACAGACATTTACTTGATCTTAAAAAAAATCTACGGCACCATATACCTATCCCTTATACGTAAGCTACAATACGTTATTTTGTAACAAAAAATATTGAAAATTAAAAATTTATTCATGATCGTTATCATTAGGTATAATCCTTCCGAACTAAAGTTTCTATATCATCAAGACAATTTTATGGAGATAAACTATGTTCCTAATAGCATGTTATTTTTTTTTATAGGATAAGTGTGACAAACGAGCACACAGTCCACCTGATAGTAAGTGGTTGCTGCGGCCCACAGACATCTACATCTATCCTCTATTCCAAATCAAAATGTAGATACGTTGTCACCCGTGAGGACTAAGGTGGAATGCCTCATTTCTAGTAAAAGGACCTCCGGCCACCTGCACTCACCAAGCGAAACGCAGAGGTAAACCTCTACTTCACGCTGGTTTTCTGTGAGGTCGTGGTACCACCACGGTTCCAGCCGGCCCATCCGTGCGACAGCAAAGCTGCCGCGTGGCTCTACCACTGACAAAAAAATTCCCGAGAAATTGTGCAATTGGATCACCAGCTTCCTTGCAGATCGGAGCATCAAGGTCGTTGTAGACGGTGCATGTTCTGACTACAAGCCTATTAACGCTGGTGTTCCATAAGGCTGTGTGCTATCACCAACGCTGTTTCTTCTGCATATCAATGATATGTTTGCTAACTGGTAACATTCATTGCTATGCGGATGACAGCACTGGTGATGCTCTATACACCGGCCGTGCTAATATTTCTCGGGCAAACGTCTCCGAGTACCGAGTGGACTGTGTGCTCGTTTGTCACCCTTATCCGATAAAAAAAGAGCCCATAGGAAGGGAGCTTCGAAAGAAGCGCTTTGTGCCAAACCCGATCGAAGGCCTTCGCAATGTCCAGACTAACGGCCAACGCCTCCCCCTTAGATTCTACTGCCTCCGCCCATCTATGGTTCAGGTAGACCAGAAGATCACCAGCTGATCGACCCCGACGAAAACCGTATTGGCGGTCACTAATCAACTGGTGATCCTTAAGGTACCGGATGAGCTGGCAGTTAATAATGGATTCCATTATTTTGGAGAACAAGGAGGTGATCGCGATAGGCCTATAGTTGTACGGGTCTGAGCGGTCGCCTTTTTTAGGGATCGGGTGGACAAAAGCTGTCATCCATGAATTCGGGACTACGCCTTGGGAGTAGCAGTACCGGAAAAGACGCGTTAGGATCGGTGCCAACTCCGGAGCACACGTCCTCAGCACAATTGGGGGGATTCCGTCAGGCCCACTCGACTTTTGGATGTCCAGGGAGAGAAGTGCTTTGCGAACCGAGCGCTGTGAGAACAGCACATCCGGCATGGAGCACTCACACCGCGGGATGGTCGGCGGTGTTTTCCCCCTGTCATCAAGAGTCGAGTTGGACGCAAAAAGGGAGCCTAAAAGGTCGGCTTTGTCTTTTGCGTCATGGGCTAGTGAGTCGTCCTCCCTGTGCAGAGATGGTAGTGATGGCTTACAGAAATTTCCTTGGACAGCCTTGGCTAGAGACCAGAATGCACGGGTTCCCGAAGGAAGGCGAACTAGTTTCTCGCCAATTCTGCCTATGTGCTCTGACTTTGCCTTGGCAATAACCCTTTTGAAGGACCTGGAGGCGAAGTTATACTTCTTTTTAAGTATGCTGGTGTTTACATCCCGAGTCTCCGAAGCCGCAGCCCAGGCTTGATAACACTCCTGCTTACTGCGTAATGCAGTGTTTATGGTTATAGAAAACCTAATAAAGCGCTATTAAAAGTGTATTGAAAAAAAGGGAGATTATGTCTAAAATAATTATATTGGATTGAGATTTATCATTCATTGTATAGTTAAGGCCAGAAACTTTTGTACCTTACTATAGGCTGTAATTTTAGCGAGGTGTCATGTCACGCGGCTCAGCTAGTTTTCAATAAAGGCCTTTATCTTTCTTTCTTATAGTAACCAAAAAAAGCCATTGGAGATGTCAAGAGGTAGTAAATTAAAATTAGTGTTCAATGCTAAGTTGATAACATCGATTGCCGGTAATAATGTGTGCAATTTTTATACTTTGGAATTTTATTGTCAATCTGTTATAGGTATTTATTTGTATTTTTAGATAGTTAAGAATTAGATGACTTAAAATTTTTCAAAATGATTGTTTAATCTTCTTATAAGTACGTACGTCCATTTCCGAAAAGGATGAACAATATAATTGTTAATTGAAATTTTAAGTGCTGATTTACCACGTGTTCAGCGGTGAAGAAAAACATTGTGAGGAAATTTACATGTCAGAAAAATAAAAAAAAAATATTTCGAAGACATTTGAAGTTCACCTACATAAATGTTAAGTTTTAGGACCATTAACATGTCTTACCGGTATCTGCGTAGAAAGAGCACAACAAATAATTTTTAGTTTTTTCAATATAGGTTTATAGATAAGATGTTAATATACTGTTAATCTAATAATAATAATAATATCACTTATATAAAATGTGAAGTATATAGTAATAATATTTTTATTATTATGAATACCTAGTAATTATTTATATTTTATATTACAAAAATAGATATTTACAAGAATATTACAGGACAGAATTTACTAAATAATATGTCCATCTCTATTGTGACTTATTTAAAGCAAAGAAGTTATTCATTATTTAATTGAACGTGTATTTTTTTTAAATAATCAATTTACTTTTATTAATTCCTGAATCACGTATTTCGTTTGAAGCTACAAACAAATTGTTTCAGTTTAATTAGCACGATTTTTTTGACTGCTTCATGCCCGTGACTTGTAGTTTGCGAAAAAATTGTCAAATAATTAATTTAAAAAAATCAACGAACGGGATAGTTTATAATAGTGTAAAACGCTTCTTAAGGATAAATATCTAAAGGTAATAAAAAATCAAAGCGATAAGTTGAGTTTTTCGAAAAATATCTTGTTCACATCCATACCGACTAACTGACGTCCAAGTGAAATAATTTTCGATTAACGTATTTTCAACAATAATTTAAATAATCTTATAACTACGTAAGAAGTATTAATTCAAATCTCCTGTTGCTATTGGTGTACTTTTTTATTATTTAGGTTCAATATAAAGCTAGTGGGAGTCATTTAGCCCAATGGTAAATTATAAACCGAAAGAAAATTAATGGGTTCCGCTTGCTACAAAACGTAATGCGGTTATTTTACTTAGTTTTCAGCTCATTATATAGCCTGTTAAACCCAAGAAGTATTAACTTTGTTTATGGTTTATTTAAATTTTGTTTTTATACTTAATATTGTATCGGTCTCTTTAGTTCATCACTTTTAAATTAACTTTTTAACAGTCGGGTTTTTTATTTTTTTTAATTATTTATTTTATTATTAAGTGGCGAAGCTTGCGAAGTCACTTATTGATTTCACGATGTCTGTCCGTCTGTCCGTCTGTCCGTCCGTCTGCCCGTCTGTCCCACGATTATCTCGAGAACGGTTTCGAATTTTCAAATTCTGTTTTCAGCAATCGATTACTGATCACCCAGGCATCTGAACCTCCTATTTTGAAACTGATTGCTCAACGGCAACCGTTAGAAACCGCTACAAAGCTGATTTTTTGCCACTTTGCTATGCTGTTAGCTTACTAGGTTTATTTATAGTCATTATTAGGAAGACTCTGCTGGCTATCTCCTGATTTGTTTCCCTCTGTCGCCTCTTACGACACCCAAGGGATGATATCGAGTAGTGAATATTCTTTCACCGCCACTACACGGTAATTGATATCAATCCAAGAGAACTATTTGATGCAAAATAAATTTGTGGTATAAAATTTAGCGTTAAATTACACATTGCAGATTAATGGTTTGTCAAATGAATCCTTTACTAACGAAAAAATACTTAAGATGTCGGTTCCACTTGCGAGAGCCTTAATCGATAGAGAAATGAATGGCAAAACTGTGATATTGATACTAAGAAACCATGAGTTCATGGCGGCTGTGTACTATGGAGTTATTTTTGCTAGAGCTATCCCTTTTATGATTGATCCGAACAGCACGATGTGTAAGTATTAAATACTTTTATTTCTATATATTTCGATATATACACTAGCTGGCCAGGCAGACGTTGTTCTGCCCTTTCCGACGACCATTTGTCCCTCAAACAAACCTTAAACTCGCAATAAAAATATTAAGGGTCACTTATCGGGATAAAAACTATCCTATCTCTCAAGTTGGACCAAACTGCACACACACTGTTCAAAATTTCATTGAAATCAGTTCAGTAGTTTAGGAGTTCATCGCGGACAAACAATGCGACACGTGATTTTTATATATAAATATATATATATATATATATATATATATATATATATATATATAATAACACTGAAACACAGTTCAGACATAGCTACATTTAACTTTGATTGGGAGTCAAGAAGATCTAATCTAATAAGGTCTATAAAGATCGAATCTCAGAAGGGATATCTATTTTAATTTTAATTTTATTCAAGGACTTTTACACACAGGATGACGAAGAAAGTCACATCGTGTCATAAAATAAAAAAATACAGATAAAAAACTAACTGAAATAAAAATTAAACGAAAATTATGCCCTTACTGATCTAAAAGCTGCAAATAAAGAGTTGTATAAACTTACGATGGAATACCACGTTACGATTAAAAAGGATCTCCGATTCTTATCACATACTATATTTCTCTCCAAACCTATATCCTCCTCCAAATTGCGATCATGGAGGCCTATCCCATTGGAGACGGAGCCTAACCTAACAGAACCATCTTTGCAAGACAGGATTTTAAAACACAAGTGCAAGCAAACACAGGTCTCTATACCCTCACTGTCATAGTCCAATAGGACTGCAATCCGACACGACTCCAAAGATATTA
Organism: Parnassius glacialis; assembly: GCA_033319125.1. NCBI lineage: Eukaryota > Metazoa > Arthropoda > Insecta > Lepidoptera > Papilionidae > Parnassius > Parnassius glacialis. The sequence continues at coordinate 37,999,134 of JAVANC010000003.1, read as the reverse complement.
GTCGCAGAGTCAACTGATAAGAGTGCTTCCGAGGCACGAGGGTAAAATACCGCGACGTTTTCCGGGCTGCTACTGTGAATTTCTTGATTGAAAAGCCCAATAACTTATTTTGACCCGGCATAGGATTCAAACTCGGGACTTCATGATCATCAGTCACACTTACGATCACTACACCAACGAGTCATTCAAACACTCACCATACGATGTGCAGCAGAATTAAGTTCTATTTCACACTGGTATTCTGTGAGAACTTGCTTATTCCCTCTTCGAGCTGACCTATTTGTGCTATAACCATGATATAGCTGCAGCACAGCTCTACCACATATTATGTTCCTACATATAATGTGTAATGTACATGTCCACATGTAGTTTTATAAAGTGGGATGGTAGTAAAAGTAAGGGAAGTAATAATATCATACTGGTCTTTCTTTTTAGTATATAATTTTTCATCCAAATAAGAAGTTTTTTAAGTGATAATTTCCTGCAAAATTAAAATTCAGCGATTCCGGATGAATTTTGTATAGAAAGCTGTAAGATTTTTTTGACCTTTCGATACCAATGATAATATTAATAAACAACGAAATAGATTTATTTTTATTTAATTTAGATTATAACTATTTCTGTTTAGTCATTTTTTTTATTTTGACAACGCGTTCGGAAAAAACCTTTGATGAACCAACAAGAAACCCAGCGTGACTTTTTTCCACTGTAAAATTTTTCATTATAAATAAGTTGCGCAATTATTATTTACCAATCACATAAAAGAAACAGCTTGAAAGCGAAGACTTTAGTTCCAGAGGTTAGGATGTAATAAATTATATTACAATAATTATTTTCGTAAAGTCTCCTTTTAATAAATAATAACAATTAACTTTTAATTGTAAATCTTTTATTGAATTTTTTATATTTTTATTTATAACAGATGAACTTAATCACTTCATGGTTTTGATTCGTCCAAGCTTAGTTTTTTGCGAGCAAAATCAAGCAGCAAACGTTTATAAAACTGTGAATGATTCCAACTATGATAAACCTAGTATTGTTGTAGTGGACGATGGTACTTGTTTTCAACAGTTTATTGCTGGATTCAGCGATAATCTGGACACTTTCAGGTAAGTTTTTAATGTTATTTAGTTTTTGGTCATTGATTAAAACGATGCCTGAACGAGTAAGTTCGGTATGTAAAAAGTTATAAATCATGCTATATTTGATATTATTTCGAGATTATTCATTAATTTGTAAACCTTATTCTGTTGATTAATTAATAAGTCCTAAAATAAAGGTATAGCATTTATTTCATTAAAAATGTACCCTTAAGTATTACTTATTAAAATTTTTGTAATGGAATTTCTCATGGATCCGACAATACTAGTTTAAATAAATTATTATTTCTAATTAAAAAGAAAAAAAATACTTGAGCATTTTTAAATGAATACAGAATAATGGATGTTAATGTCAATTCGCCGGTAATAATGTTGCCTACAAGTGGTTCAACAGGATTACCCAAAGCTGCAATGTTAAGTAATGAAGGTTTGGTTGCACAGTTTCCAACTCTTTGGTAAGTAAACCTTTATTTGTAATTATAATAATTTTCTCGACAAAGCCCATATTGTGCGCACGTTTTCTTTCCTTTGCCCCTAACCCTCGGCCGCTTGGTCTCCCCACCCTAGGGCTTCCATTCGATTGGATTATTATATATTTATGTTTTTATTTCACTTTATGGAATATATATTGATGTGGGTTTCTCATTTTCTTTAATTTATGCAGCCCATTTAGATGAGGAAACTATATGAATACCCCATATAACAACAATTTCATTTGTACAATAAGGGTGACAAACAAACAAGCAGTCCCCCTGATGTTAATTGGATGTTAAGGCCCATTACAAGCAGCATGCAAGCTTTATACAAGTTGTATTGAAGCCCGTTTTTATACTAGAGGCTATATTTTCTGGTTGTATAAAACTGTATAAGCGCTTATTTACTTCTAAGTAAAAAAAATGTAGAAGTACTTATAAGTAAAAAAATGCCATAAATTATACAGCTTTGTGTGTTAGTAGCGCTGTAAAGGGGCTATACAAGCGTAAAAGAGGCTATATAACAGATGTATTACAGCTGTTGTTCGGTGTGCAAGGAAACTATTACACTACAGATATTGTCTCATAAGTAACTTTTAAAGATAAGCGTTCTAAATTGGGCTTAGAACAGATTTACAAATGAATATGTACCGGTAGGCGAAGTGTAGGGCGACCCCCCACGAGATGGATTGACGACCTGGTAAGACATGCAGGAAGTCGATGGATGCAGGTCGCTCAGGACCGTGCTTTGTGGCATTCCTTGGGGGAGGCCTATGTTCAGCAGTGGACTTATGAAAGGCTGTAATGATGATGAACAAAAAGAACTTTATTTTTGATGACTAGATTATAGAGGGTTATTTTGCAATTAACGGCCAAATTTGCAGATAAAGTTCATTATAGGTAATATAGGTAAATGGTGAAGAAAAATTAATTACAAAAAATCTCAAGCATTCTGCCCAATTCATATATTGATTTCAAAATATATGTTAATGCATTATTTTAACCGATTTTTCTCCGCATGCACACATTTGTAAGGGTCGATCGGTAGGCAAAAACGATGTTGTCCATAAATCACATTCATACACTTGATTTCAAATATATAAATAATGATATACCGTTATTGCAGTTTTGAAATACGAGTAAATAAGGTTTCTACTCTTATTTGAAACTATCGCAAATTGAATGTGATTTATGGGCAACAACTACGCGAGCACTCTCCTGTGTTCGATTCAATTCACAACGTTTTTGCTTACCTATCGACCCTTACGAATGCAATTTGTACAGTTATTTCAAAATAACCATGTTTATAAAACTACTGTGTACTGTAAGTGCCATATGACTTTTTCATCGGAATTTTTTTTCAAAAACCCAAACGTTAATAAATACAGTATTAAATTCCAGGGCCTGTCACACCCAGTTTCCTCGACCAACAAATATAGCGATGCTAATTTCAACGGCGCAATGGATGACACATACCAGTTTAATGACAACTTGCCCGGTGTATCAAATCACATTGTTGATGACTCCGACGCCTACTATTGACTGTATACTTAAAATGATTCGACGAAACAAGGTAAATATTTTAACTCGTTTTAAAATAATTAATAAGTCTTCAGCGTCGCAGAAACTGATGTTGTTAGGTTTGACATTTGATTTTATACACTTCTTATATTTAGCCGTATGCAGTATATTTTTTGGTGGCTACAACATTTTTATTATGAAGACTTAAAAGATTTTGGCATTTATAGGCCTGAAGTTAACTAATTGGCTCATACTTTAAAAATTGGCCATATTTTTCTAAAGTAAAATAAATAAAGCTGTGTAACTAAATCTGCCTACCTTACAGCCAACATGGGCTCTCTTTGGACCAGCGTTTGCCATTTCTTTATCTACAGCAGCTTCTTCAGAAGATTTAGCCTCGCTTCAAACAGTTTTAACTACGGGTTCACAGCCAGGCCCTAATACAATGAAAGCTCTAAAGGTATATACAATTATTTATTATCCTTCACTGATTATCAACTACTTCTGCTAAGTTAGTCACCGGCGTTTACTGAAAATCAACGTTATAGTTATCACTATGTGGTTTCTATAACATTTGAGCTGAGTAGACGCCATTTTAGTTCCATTCCATTAATTTATTTTGTTATTTTGTTACCCCGCCAATTTTAGACCAATTTCTGTACTACCAATATTTATTAAAATTTTTGAAAAAATAATTTTAGATCAGATGTTAAGTTTCTTTAATATTAATAAATTGCTACATAGAAATCAATTCGGTTTTACAAGGGGTCGCTCAACAACTGACGCTGGAGTTGAGCTTATTAAACATATTTTTTGTGCATGGGAGAATTCAGAGGATGCTTTGGGTATATTTTGTGACCTTTCCAAGGCCTTCGACTGCGTTCACCATGAGACATTAATCAGGAAGCTACATTACTATGGTGTCAAGAACACAGCGCTCAAACTTATAATTTCATATTTAGAATGCAGAAAGTTATTATCAATGGTAAAAGTTCTTCCGGCTCACCTGTACTAATGGGTGTCCCTCAGGGCTCAATTCTCGGCCCATTCCTATTTCTAGTGTATATTAATGACTTACCTTCCATTGTAGAGGATAATCATGATATAGTATTATTTGCTGATGATACTTCTTTGATTTTTAAACTTAAACGTCAATCATTTAAATGTGACGAAGTGAATAATGCTATATCAAAATTAGTGCATTGGTTTAACGTTAATAATTTACATTACATTTTACATTACATTGTTGTAAATTTAAAACTAAATGTATTAAATTTACAACAACGAATGTTAAAAATCTGAAAACCAATGTGTTTTTAAATGGGGAAGAACTGAGCCCTGTTGAATCCACTGTTTTTCTTGGCATCACTCTCGACGCAAAGCTTCAGTGGGGCCCCCGTATATCCAAACTAGCAAGCAGACTAAGTTCTGCAGCCTATGCTGTAAAAAAGATAAGAGGTCTCACTAGTGTCGAGACAGCTAGATTAGTTTATTTCAGTTATTTCCATAGCATAATGTCTTATGGGATTTTGCTATGGGGAAATGCGGCTGATTCAGAAACTATTTTTGTTTTACAGAAGAGTGGCCCTCTTCTGTAAAACAAAAATAGTCTCTGTTTCTTAGAGCTATTTATAACCTAAAACTGAGAGAGTCTCTTAGAGATAAATTTAAAGAAATAAATATATAAACTTTGGCCTCTCAGTATATTTACGAAAATTTAATGTATGTTCACAAAAACAAAGGTAGTTTTAGTAAAAAAAGTGATGTGCATTCTGTAAACACTAGGAACAAACACAAGCTAGTGATACCAGTTTCTCGACTCCACAGAGTCAGTAATTCATTCTTGGGGCAATGTATACGCTATTACAACAAGGTCCCGGAAAGTGTACAGGCTCTCTCTATTAGCAAGTTTAAATGTTTTGTTAAGTTGAAACTGTATAAAAAGGGTTATTATAGTATAAATGAATACATGGTTGATAATAACCCCTGGGAATGAGGTGATCGCTTCCAAGCTGTTTCTAAAATAAATTTTGTACTTATATAGTTGTATAACCATTATTGTAAAATTTGCTCTAAAAAAAAAGTCCCGCTGGGTTTCTTGCTGGTTCTTCCCAGGACGGAGGTTTTTTGTTCGAACCAGTGGTAAAGTAAAAAATGACTTTCAATAAGAATTACACATGTGATCTATATTGAATAAAAAATTATTTTATTCTATTCTATGTTAATTTGTGTATATATTTAGAACTAAATAAGTTATATTATTATTGTTATTAAATTGTAATAATAATATTGTAATTAATACTAATAGCGTGGTGATGTGATAAGAGATGATGTTATTATGTAGCTGTTCCTGAACTCAAATCTCAGCTGAAGTTCAAGCCAACGTTTGTGCACAAAATCATTATTTCGGGTCTCATTGTCTTGTATTGATTTCGTTGATATATGTGTAAACTTAAACTCTCTCGTCTGTCACCTTGTAAAAAAGGTGGGTTGTTAGCAAGCTGATTAGCTTAATTTTATTTTAAAATGAGAAGAGACGAGAAATGCGGTTTTTCCCATTCAAAATTAATTTTGACCACCATAAACAGTAACAACTATTCTTGACTTAGAGTTTGGTCAACATTAGGTATGACTGAAAAAGTAATCTATAGGGGAGGCCTATGTTCAGCAGTGGATTTTTATAGGTTGTAATGGATGCATGAATGGATGGAAAAAGTATTACTTAGTTTAAGGGATTTTTTGATAGAATAATTTTTGTTAACAGTAGTTTTGGCAAAAACTTATTAAATGAGTACTTATATCACTTTTGTTCAGAACTATTTGATATACACACATATATATTTTAATTTTAGGAAAAGCTATCAGAACGTGTACGCCTATACAATAGCTATGGAATGACAGAAACACACGGATTCATTACCATCCCTGATCAAATAACTACATTTGAATCTACGGGAACAGTTGCAAATATTTTTGATTTCAAGGTAAAGTCAAAGGAAAAGAAATATGTTAGTATCTTAAAAATTACCAACAATGAACCGGTGGCAGTTTACAGTTACTATCCATCAATTGAACCACACATTTGTCCACATTTTCTATTTGAAAATAGATGAAACTACTATAAAAGGAGTAATCTTGACGCAGTTAGCAATAAGATAAAATATTTTAAAATAAAACGAAATGAAAAAAAAAGGTTTGAAATAAATTTAAATTCTTCGAAGTAAGTAAATAAATAATCAAATGTAATTTTTTAAAACTTATCTGCTACGGTTTCAAAATGAGATTCTTCTGACCGTATAAAAAACGGAAAAATAAACTTCGCAGGCATCCTTTTTTTAACTTTTTAAAAGTTTAAAATACCTTAATACAATTATATATATATATATATATATATATATATATATATATATATATTGGAAAACAATACGCGACCCGTTGAATAAAATTAATTTTACGGTTTTAGAAGTGAAATGTATTTCATTTCGATCGATCATAATTTATTTCTTCGAGAAAATAAATTTTCGTTTGTCAAATGTCATTTTGTCAAATCTAAAAATCTACTACGGTTTCGAAATAAGGTTCTTATCACAGGAGAAGAAACGACGAAAGAAACTCTGCAGGTATTTTTTCTTTTGTATATTTTGAAAGTTAATATTCCTGAGAAGAAACGGCTAAAGAAACTGCGCAAGCATTATCTTTTTTAATTTTTTTAAAAGTTAAACTAAAATCGTTATGACATAGAATGAAAAAAATTATGGATCCGTTGAATAAAACTATCTATACGGATCTTAGAGTTTTCATTTAACTTATTTATACTTATTTTATTTTCCGGCATTTCGGGCTTGTTTCAAAAAACAGAAGGATTGACCACGCCACGAAACGACAGGAATCAAAATAAGTAAAATTAGGTTTAGTTATTACTTAAAGTTGACAAGCGTGCACACAGTCCACCTGATGATAACTGAATGTTGTGGCCCATAAGCATCTACTTTGATCCTCGATTAAGAATCAAACTACAGACACCTTTGAGGAATAATATGGAAACAGAAACAGAAACAGAAACTTTTTTATTCAATATAAATTATAAACAATACTTATTGAAAGTCACTCTAAATGTGTTGCCTCGTTTCCAGTAAGATGGGTCTACGGTTCTCCAAACCCGCTATACGAAACACAGCAGCATTAATCTGTTTCTGTGAGAGTGTGCCCTTACCCCGGTCAAGTCAACCCATTCGTGCTACAACCATATTATAGCTGCACCGTGGCTCAACCACGTATGTGGCGTGGCTCCACCATGTATAAAGATAAATTAAACGAGATAATCTGTAAATTTAGTTTTATTCAAAGAGTCATATTTATGTAAATATAAGAAATCGATAACGGACCCATCGGTAACCAAAGCATGTTCTATGATGCTCCAATAAAAATAATCTTAAAAATTTGGAGCTCATCATTGCATATTCTAAATGTGTCTCAACTTTAGACAATTAACTTTATCAATAAAGACTCGAGTTGATTGTTTCTCCTATTTTCTAAAAGCAACACGTATTTCATTAAAGACGTTCCTCAGTAAGTAAACCGCCGTAAAGTATTAAATCCGGATCAAAGTCATTCTGTTCGCGTCCCAATTAGAAACAGTGTGAGCCCTTCATATTGCGAATGAGAACACCTCAATAAAATTAGATCCAGAGGCTTTTAAACCATTTTGAGGTTACACTTGCTATGTAAGTATTTTTTTTAATATATAAGGTGACAATCGATTTTTTTTTTAAATAATAGTAATGCTATTAAACGTTATTAATATTCACTTTAACCACTTCTGATAAGCTTAAAATGCTTGTGTTAGAAGTGGTTCACGACTGTAGTGGAATGGCGGATACGAACCCACGACCTTTCGAGTTCGCGGTCTGCACCCTGCCATTAGGCTACTGACGTTTCATTCAATATATAGTCTATTTGACGTTAGGTGGTTACTGCAGCTTTTGGACACCATTCCAAGCAAAGAAGGCTAAAGATTCGTTGTCACTTCAGAGAATTAAGATGGAATATCTCACAGCCTGGATTTAAACTGGTTCCATATTTTATTTAGACTGGAACACCGTTGTACAAATAGTGTTGCTTTACGACAGAAATAGAAAAGAGTGTGGTATCTACTCCAACGGGTTCTAGGGAATAAAGCATTTGACTTACTCCTTTGATTTTAAAACTTATCCATTCTTGTATGAATAACAATTCGCGGCGGATAATTTCCTTTAGAAAATAGATTTGAGATTAAGGTCTTTTTAATCTTAACTCAAAATGCGTGAAGAAATTCAACACGTACATATTTTACGCGTTCACAAAGGCGGACTCGTTTTTGACAAAACATATTAAAACGCAAATAGTATTTAACTTGACAAGGTACAGTTTATGTTTCAAAATTAAGCATCTCCATTATTATTTGTGCGAATTAAACAAAAATATTTAGGCTATTCAGATTAATCGAGAGGAAGAACGCGACCTTTAAAGCAATAGCATATTGTAAAATAAGTGTTAACGTTTTTTAAATAAGTATATTATATATTAGGAAAGAAGTATTATTTCATTTAAATATATCTTTCACGGGCCGTTCTTAAATAACCGACCGAATGCTGGATAAGGTAATTTTTCACAGTTTGAAATAGTTTTCACACCTGGTGGCTTTAAGGCTGAATGGACAAGACCAGATGTTTTGGAACGTCCGTCACTTGCAAAAAGGGAAAAAAATAATCGAACTGGAGACATCTGGACTCGAACCGGGGTTTTCTGGTTCCGGGACTGCCCGATTTCCCACCCGAACTATAGTAAATTCCTCTATAGAAGAAATTTACCATTCGTATTCTAAAGATATTGTAGCCGTTTATATTGCCTGAAAACAAGGATGAAACGACATTCTCTAAAAGTGAATCCTAGCTAGTTCAATTTATCGCCCCCGAAACCCTCGCTAACTAAATTTTAATGAAAATCGTTAGAGCCATATATACAAGAATTGCTATTTCTTTGCTTAAAAATATTTTTTTTTTTACTTCTTCGAAGTCGGCTTTTACTTTTCATTATAAGTCAGATTTCAGATCCTTTTTGATGGACTTAGGAACATCACAAGATTAAATTTAGTCTACTATAATAACAGTTACACTAAATTAACATTGATCCGTTGGGCTTTATCAGTAACTCTGATATAATGCGGATTCTATCACGCAGAAATAAAACTCCGCGAATATCATTAATAGAATCAGGCGTTACTTTACATAAATCCATTATGCCATCAAATACATAACTTGTAAAAAAAACCAAGTCTCGCAACTCAGTTCTTCTACCGTAAAAAGTAGTGAGATCCAGGTAAAACTTAGTCGGTTAATTTATTTAGTCCCTACTTAAGGATCATAAGACAGAAGTCTTAAGTTATTACGTAATGAGGGCTAATAATTTTCTGCTCACCTAATGTCGCTAGTTGACATTGAGGTAAAGTTTTTGTTACACAATGTAATTTAATTCAGAAGTTGATTTTTCAATAGAAGTTTATCACTTTCTAGAGTATTAAATTAATACACAAAACAATGCGTCTGTGGTTTGCTCTTTAATTTTTTGCACATTTTTCACGTTTTTTTTTAATTTTTCTTCTTTTATGAATATCTGTGTCTTGGTTTATTTATTTTAATGTTATTAATATAAAATAAAGCTAACAGTACAAAAAAAATAATAATAATTAACATTTTCCGAACAAATTAAATTCCCCGCTATGAAATCTGTCAAATATTATACCTCATTTTCCAGTGGTGCCGCCCTGGTGGCAGAAAAAGTCGTGGATGCCCTCATTAGCATGAAAACAAAATGTATCTTTTTTTTTATAGGATAAGGGTGACAAACGAGCACACAGTCCACCTGATGGTAAGTGGTTGCTGCGGCCCATAGACATCTACATCTATCCTCTATTACAATTCAAAATATAGATGCGTTGTCACCCGTGAGGACTAAGATGGAATGCCTCATTTCCAGTAAAAAGGGCCTCCGGCCACCTGCACTCACCAAGCTAAACGCAGAGATAAACCTCTACTTCACGCTGGTATTCTGTGAGGTTGTGGTACCACCCCGGTTCAAGCCGGCCTATCCGTGCGACAGCAAAAGCTGCCGCGTGGCTCTACCACTGTTACAAATAATACATATTATATTAAATTAGATTGTTTAGTGCGATTGCCAAGTCAATTTATTTATTTAACACATAAAAGATTTTTAATACTGATATGGTCATTATAATATGTTGTTAAGTTAGCTAATTACGTAATAACTTCATACAGAAGGATCTATAAGTAGGGACTGAATAAATTAACCGACTTAGTATTACATGGATGTCACTACTTTTTACGGTAGAAGAACTGAGTTGCGAGACTTGGTTTTTTTTACAAGTTATTTTTTTGATGGCATCTCATTTCTTTTTGTAGATAGTTGTATCTACGTACCTATCTACACCTATTATGTGTCCCATTATATTATACATAATATATAGGTACACTGATTCATTCACTGCAAATAAAGCTTTGTAATCCTATATATTTATATGGGGTTACACAGTTATTTATGCAGTTGGCGCATCTCGAAAACTGGACCGATATTGCAAAATAGTTTATTTTTTCCTTGATTTATGTAATAAACAATAATTGTGTTCCAAATTTGAAGCATCTATGTCTAATTGATAGAATCAGGCGTTACTTTGCGGAAATCCATTATAATGGGGTTGTTATAAATTAATGTGCTTAATTCCGCGTAAAGAAAGAGAATGATGTGTCCTGCCCAGCTTTGAAGGGGACCTCCCACCCTCCCTCAATCGCGCGCACTATACCCGTCGCCGTCAATCACAGCACTACCATCCTCAGCACCACCACACTAGGCAGGACACACCACTCTCGAAAATATGACACGTGTTTCGCCTCTACACGAGGCATCCTCAGGTGAAGTAGACTCTGCGGAGGCTGGCCGCTAAGTGACTTAACTTAGCGGCCAGCCTCCGCAGTCTACTTCACCTGAGGATGCCTCGTGTAGAGGCGAAACACGCATCTATGTCTGCAAGAAATGCCTTTGATTTTTGATAATCGGTCAGTCAGTGAGTGACAAAATTAAGAAACTTTGACTAGTTATAATTCTTAAACTACTGGCTCAAGTTTAATGAAATTTTGACCTATACCGAGCTTACAATTCCTAATTGGTTACTGAAAATTCAGGCTTCTAGTTTTATCCACAACGAAGTTATAGGGTTTCGAAAATGGCCTGAACTGCTTCGAGAAAAGGATAGTACGGCCGTGCCACTTTTTTGCTCGACTTGGAACTAATATGCTTAATTCTGCGTAAAGAAAGAAAATGATGCGTCCTGCCCAGTTTTAAGGGAACCTCCCACCATCCCTCCATCGCGCGCCACTATACCCGTCGCCGTGAATCCCAGCACTACCACCCACAACACTACCACCCCCAGCACCAAGTAGACACTGCGGAGGCTGGCCGCTGACTTAGCAGCTTACACAGCTTACACATTATTTTCTTTCTTTACGCGGAATTAAGCAAATTAGTTTATTACAACCCCATTCCAGAATATCATCATCCTTACTATTATTATATCCTACCAAGAGTCCACTGCTGAACATAGTTCTTCCCTCTTGATCGCATGATAAGGAGAATATTTCTGAGCAGCATATTCCTGATAATAACTCAAGATAATAAATAAGAACAGCGGTTGCTAACCCACGTGCTAAGAGTGATAACTATAGAAAAAATCTAAGAGAATACCTATGCATAAAATTTATCTCAAATTAATTATTCATAATAGATCATCGACCGTGTAGTAGAGATGTAAGAATATTTATTAGTTCGTATCGTCCAGAGGTATCATTTTCTATAATAAAACAGTATGGGTACCAAGCTGCCATGCGAGGCAAATTTGGTAAATATACCCCTTATGAGCCACTACGGGCAAGCCTATGCAGCAGTGGACTTTTGATTTATGTTATTAATATTAATTAAATTATTTCAGTTGCAAGATGAGACTGGTAAAGAAGTTGGAATAAATGAAAATGGAGAATTGATGTTACGGAGCGAGCTGTGCATTTTACAGGTGTAATATAGATTTACATATCAATGCTTGATACATAAATTTATGTCTGACTAGCGCGTGGAACAACGGTTAGAGTATTTAGCTACTTCGCTGTATCTTATAGAGTAGAGACACACACTTGTTTCACTTTATTTTCATGTATAATTTGTTTCATTAGTCTCAGTGGACGGACCAATTTTTGGTGGCCAGTGTTCAGGTGATTACGTCACAATTTCCTTTTACGTATTCCTCAAAACCTAAAACTAAGGAGTGTACAACCAACGCGTGTTACTATTGGCGACATTAATCATACACGTGGTCCTGCATTGCTGACCGTATGAGTAAGCTTAAGGTCTCTCAGTGAGCTATAGAGAAGATTATACTCGGTTATTCTTTGCGGGAAAATAATCGTAATGAATATCAATAAAATCAGGGTAATGAAATGGGTCAGTAGGCTGAAGTGGCAATTGGCCAAAATATAGCTCGAAGAACCGACAACTGATTCGGGAAGTAAAGTTCTGGTGTGGCACTTTCGTAGCGGTAATTTTAGTGTATGGCGGCCTCAGGACTCTGTTTTGTTTTTGGATTCTGGAATCCAACAAAGAAACAGAGATAGAAATTCCGGAAAGTACGAAAGTAGTATACGTACCGACCGTACATTTTAGCTGGCTTTAACATTTTACGCAAAGCAATCGCTACAGTTTGACAATTATAAAAAATGTGTTAGTTATTATTCTTTAATTTTAAGCTAGTTCTCATTAACATAACTATAAAATATAAACATATTATGATGTAACATTAACATTTAACATATTTTAATACGCTTTTATTAGCTTCGCGTGTATCTATTTATCTATATAATATCTATCAATCTATGCAACGGAATCTTTTATTGTAATTTTCAACAACTTGTAGACGGCCGATTAACTTTAAAATTTGCAAGTAATCTCGTATCAAGGATCAATGCCAATACAATAATTTAATAACTTTATTTTAATATCCTGATCAGGATCACCAAAATAAAAAAAATATTATTATCAGGATCATCATAACTCCTAATCAATCCGTTTTGTTTAATTTTTTTAACTTACTCGTATATTATTTATTTTATATTGTTCATTGTTTATTAAACTGTTTTAACATAAAATTTAAATTGTTATTGAACTTTTATCCAATACCTGGACAGGTCGTAACTCTGACCTATGTTCTGCCATATGCTGTTTTCACTATTGCTTTTTAAATCTGACATTGAACGAAGTATCTTCTGCAAATAAAACTATATCATCCTTATTCCCTACCAAGTAAGATATTTATTACTATAAACTAAGCACAATATATATAATAATGGGACCAGAATTGAGCTCTGAGTAACAGGGCTCTGATGACTTCGTCTATAACTATTAATAATTTTAGTATTGTTCTAGGGTTACTATAAAAATGAGAAAGCGTACAAGGAATGCATGACAGACGATAGCTGGTTGAAGACTGGTGATGTGTTTTACCAAAATGAAGACGGCTTCATGTTCTTTGTGGAAAGAAAGAACTTTTGGTTCAAATATTTGAATTATCACGTAAGAATCTTGTTTATTTATAACTTAATGCACAAAATACCGTATAGTGGCGGTGTGAGACTAACCATCCCATATAATCCTGTGGGTGGTGCAAGTGGCGACAGAGGAAACCTGAACCAGGAGATTGGCAATAGAATCTTCCTGATAACAGCAGTGGAAATTATGGCCATTATCCCCCTATGAGGCAATCTATGGGGAGGCCTATGTTCAACAGTGAACTTTGATGTTTTTTTTTTTGCATACAATCCACTTGATGGTAAGTGGTTGCTGTAGCCCATAAACATCTACATCTATCCTTGATTACCAATCAAAATTCAGATGCGTTATGACCCTTGAATACTAAGATGGAATGCCTCGTTTCCAGTAAAAAAGGGTCTCCGGTTTTGTACACTCACCATACGCAACACAGCAGCGTTAAGCTGTTATTTTACACTGGTATTGTCTGAGAGCGTAGTCCTACCCCGGTCGAATAGAACCATACGTGCTACAACTATACCAGAAATATAGCTGCAGCATGGCTCTACCACTTGCAAAAAGCTTTGAATGAGACATCTAGTATTGTAATAGAATGAAATATGTACTTCGTGTAGTGTAATTATGAAACTTTATATACCGAATAGTGGCATTAAGAATATTAGTTCGTCTTCTTAGTGGTAGATTAAGAATATTCTCTACCACTTATCGCCCGTTGCGTTTAGTAAGAGAGACCCTTATTACTGGAAATGAGGCATTCCATCTTAGTATTTTTTATAGAATAAGAATGACAAACGAGCACACAGTCCACCTGATGGTAAGTGGTTGCTGTGGTACATAGACATCTACATCTATCTACGTTTGCGAATTAAAATGCAGATGCGTTCTCAGCCGTGAGGACTCAGATAGAATGCCTCTTTTCTAGTTACATGGGTCTCCCGGTTCTCTTCACTCACCATACGAATCACAGCAGCATTAAGTTGCTATTTTACAGATTCTGTGAGAGCGTTGTCCTTCCCCGGTCGAGCCGACCCATTCGTGCTACAACTATACTACTAATATAGCTGCAGCATGGCTCTACCACGTGTTAAAAGGGGGTGATAATGAATTTGCATTTTGATTATTAATTGAGGATAGATCTAGATGCATATGGGCCACATCATCTACTTACCATCAGGTGAAGTGTGTGTTCGTTTGTTACCTACATCTTATAAAAAAACAGACGACGAGGGAAACAGTTCAGGAGATGGGCAGCAGCGCTTTTCTAATAACCACTAAAAACAAATATAATAAAGCTGTGGTTGCCAGCCCGCCATACAAGCGTGGGGTCTGTGGCAAATATAACCTCTATGGAAAGCCTTATGATCAGCAGTGGACTTTAATAGGCGCTAACAGTAATGGCAATGAAAAAAATTAAAATTGGATTTGGGTAAACTGTAATTTATTCCAAATCTACTGTGATCGCCAATCCTCTCAAGCATGATTATTAAGGAAAATGTTTCCTACAACAAAAAGAGAACCAGCAGTGGGGTTACATATGTTGATTAGATAGAAAAAGAAACTAATCAAGTGTTGATTAAATAGTATTTATTTTGTTCTTAAGTAATTAGCGTAGATTGGCGATCGCTTTACAAGATTTACCTTAGCTCGTTTGTCACTCCAACTGGTACAAAAATAAACTTTACATAACGAAAAATAGGGTATAGTTATGCTATATCTTAATATTAACCGTGAAAGGTCCACGCTGCAGCTGTATTATAATTGTAGCACGAATAAGTCGGCTCAACCAGGAAAGAATCACGCTCACACATATTAGCTCAAAATAGCAGCTCATTACTGCTTTGTATGTCAATTTCATTCTATATATTCTATTAACATTCTATTTAACAGTGGTAGAGCCACGCGCGCAGCTTTTGCTGTCGCACGGATGGGCCGGCTCGAACCGGGGGTGGTACCACGACCTCACAGAAAACCGGCGTGAAGTAGAGGTTTACCTCTGCGTTTCGCTTGGTGAGTGCAGGTGGCCGGAGGCCCTTTTTACTGGAAATGAGGCATTCCATCTTAGTCCTCACGGGTGACAACGCATCTGCATTTTGATTCGCAAACGAGGATAGATGTAGATGTCTATGGGCCGCAGCAACCACTTAACCACCAGGTGGACTGTGTGCTCGTTTGTCACCCTTATCCTATAAAAAAAATATAAAAAATGTTTTGTTATAGATTTCACCAGAAGAACTGGAAGCTGTGATCGGTACCGTACCAGGTGTAGAAGAATGTGCAGTGTGCGAGACACCGAACGGACCAGCGGCGGGTGTTGTAAGACGTCAAGATTGCAACACAACTGAACAAGATATTCATAACATTGTGAATTGTAAGTATAAAGATTAAACTTAGGGCGGATTCGACCAAAACCGATGTTACTCCAGAGTAACTAACCGTCGAATAATTTTACTCTTTGGTCTTACTCTCAGATAAATTCGTTTGCGTATTTTCAACACAAACGTAGAGTAGCTAATACTGGGTATTGTTACTCTAGAGTTGGTGAATGAAAAATGATATGAACATGTAAGTTAACAAAAATCGAAATACAATTGTTTATAT
Source organism: Parnassius glacialis (assembly GCA_033319125.1). Classification (NCBI taxonomy): domain Eukaryota; kingdom Metazoa; phylum Arthropoda; class Insecta; order Lepidoptera; family Papilionidae; genus Parnassius; species Parnassius glacialis. The sequence continues at coordinate 37,982,798 of JAVANC010000003.1, read as the reverse complement.
AGCGCAATGCAAGTTTTTTGTCCACATAGTTTTGCCGTATTATATAAGTGTCAACTGTCACTGACCACTAGAATATTAACGCGAGTCGAGTTGTTAGTTGATTATTCTTCTCATTTTATTCTTATTTTCTATATTTCGTAAATGTTGCATTATTTCAAAAATAATCCCTACAATTATTACAAAAATACAAGAAATTATAAAATGCACAACGATAAAATATCCTTTTACTTTTCCTAGAAAGCATACGAAAACAGCTGTTAAAATTTAGCGGCCGCCATAAAAATACTAGTTGACTCCATGAATTTCGGCGGTATAACAATTTAAACTCGGATAGACAGTTATACTTGGGTAAGATATGGTAAAACGAAAATTCTCTAACTCGAGAATAATTAGTGATTTTATCCTCAGGATAAGACTTATACTAAGTTTAGTCGAATCCACCCTTAATTGGCTAAGATCGACGTAAAAGTAAGAATTATGTGTCTTAAATAGTTTGAAGAGCACCTCCCGCTGAAACGATGTTAGCGGTCAGTGCACAGTCTATTCCTCCTGACGATGTCTCATTTAGAGGCGAAACATATTATGTCGTATTATAGACGGTAGTATCTTTCCTATTGTAGTGGTGACGGTGATACAATATTATTGATTGTTTCAGCTACACTTAGTGATTACAAGCGTCTTCGAGGTGGAGTGGTGTTTGTCACATCTCTTCCACACACACACAGTGGAAAGCTGCACCGGTCTGACTGCCGGAATTTTATAAATAATCTGCTTGGAAATAAATTATAACTATTACATGAATAAAGAAATTTATTTAATGTGAAACATTCTATAGTTGTAAACAAAATTAGAGTTATATTATTTTTAACAGAATAATGCCACAATATTACTCTTAATATATCATTTGAAATATCTGCGATAAAACGTTAGCTGCCATGGTGTAATAGAATAGAATAGAATAGAATATAGTAGAATAGAATGATTTTTATTCAATATTGATTATTACATAATACTTATTGAAAGTAATTTTTATATACCACTGGTTCGGAAAATATCCCTGTCCTGGGAAGAACCAGCAAGAAACCCAGCGGGACGTTTTTTTAAACATAATTTCATTTAATAATTATTTGGTTTATACAATTTTAAATGAATTTTCGTAGAACCAGCAAAGTGGCGATCACCTTATGCCCAGGGGTTATTTTCGTTCATGTATTCCTTGATATTATAATAACCATTTATGTACAGTTATCCTAAAGTAAAAATTTTAAACTTGTTTATTGACAAATTTTGAACACATTCTGGGATTTTGTTGTGAACGCGTATACATTGCCCCATAAATGAATTACTAATTCTGTGGAGTCTAGTAACTGGCATTACAAGCTTATGTTTGTTCCTTGTGTTTAAGGTATGAACATCCTTATTCTTATAAAAGCTATTTATGTTTTTATGTACATACATTACATTTTCAAAAATATATTGCGATGCCAAAGTTAATAAGTTTATTTCTTTAAAATTTTCTCTGAGGGACTCTTTACAATTTAGGTTATAAATCGCCCATACGGCTCTCTTTTTCAAAACGAATATAGCTTCAATATCAGTCGCATTACCCCATAGCGAAATTCCAAAAGATATTACGCTATGAAAGTAACTAAAATACAATAATCTAGCCGTCTTGACACTAGTGAGAATCCTCTAATCTTTTTTCCAGCATAGGCTGCAGAACTTAGTCTGCTTGCTAATTTAGATATTTGGGGGGCCCCATTGAAGTTTCGCGTCAATAGTAATACCAAGAAAAACAGTGGTATCTACAAGATTCAACTCCTCCCTATTTAAGAACACATTGGTATTCGAATGTTTTACATTAGGTATTGTAAATTTAATACATTTTGACTTATTGTCGTTTAAGAGTAAATTGTTGATGTTGATCTTATGTACTATTTCGATAAATCATTATTTACATCGTCATAATTAATTGACTGCCGTTTGAGTTTGAAAATTACAGAGGTATCGTCAGCAAATAATACTATGTGATTGTCCCCTTACAAGCAAGGTAAGTCATTAATATAGATTAAGAACAAGAATGGACCAAGAATCGATCCCTGAGGAACCTTTACCATTGATCACGACTTTCTGAGTACTGTTACTTAAATATGAAGTAATAAGTCTAAGCGCCAAACATTTTACACCGTAATGTTATAGTTTCCTGATTAATGTTTCATGATAAACACAATCGGAAGCTTCATATAAGCTCATGATAAAAAAATGCCTAAGACATCTTGTGAATTCTCTCAGGCATTAAAAATATATTTCATAAGCTCAACGTCTACGTCAACGTCAACGTTGCTCGAAATCTGACTCCGGTCAGACGTCGAGCGACGCCTTGTAAAACCAAATTGGTTTTACGAAGTAATTTATTTGTATTAAACAAATTAACAATTGCTTCAAAATAATTTTTTCAAAAATTTTACTGAGAGTTGGTGTTCTGCCAGATTTAAATAAAGGTAATACTTTACTATACTTCATTAAATCAGGAAACACCAGAATCGATACAATTATTAAAAATAATAGCTACATGAGGTGCCATTAAATCTATTATGGACGCAATAACTGTAACGAAAATCCCCCACAAATTTGCGATTTTCTTTACATCGATGGTTTTGAAGTATTTTACAATATTATGTGAAAATAATTTTTCAAATCTAAACTCTTTTAAACAGGTATTTACATTCTGTGTTAGTAATGACTCTGCGACAGTTGGAGAAGTATTCAATGACTCTGTTGTCAAGATAGGAATATCAGTGAATATTTCTCAAACACCGCTACAACTTATTGATTTGATTTAGACAATACATTATTAATTTTTACTTCATATTTTGAGTTACGAGGTTTCTCTTTACCGGTCTTAATTTTGTTACTAATATGTAACTATTTGGCTGTGGAGAAAACTTTATTAAACATTTTAGAACATTTTTTTACATATTCTTTGCAAGCATCGGGAAGATTATATGATCATTCACGGTAAAGGTCATATAACATCCGTCTGGTTTTATGAATTCCTACTATCGCCTACTCACTGATTCTGGAGAATGTTTTGGAAGTAAATGTTTTATTAAATTCATTGCTTAAAAGGGTAAATAATTCTCCATATAAAATATTCTGCATTGTTCTTATAATAAAGTGATGGAAGGTTTTTACCATATTACTTCAAAATCTCTCCAGGCGTTTTGCATTAACCGGTTCAGTGTGGATGGCACGCCAGGCGTGCCGTTAATTATTTTTGTGTGTGGCGTATGATACGCGAGTCGTGTCTTTTTAAAAATCGTTATAACTCGCTCAAATTGCATT